>SMLS01072103.1:0-16290 GCA_004785975.1 Popillia japonica
TATTCATTGGTGTCATTGACAATTGCAAGTAAGAACACACCATTACATGCTTTGGCTTTGACGTATTGCCATGTTCATATAGTAGAAATAGCAGTCAGAGCTGTGATCTTTGGATTTTTTTTCGAATCATTCGTAGAGCAACCGTACTGTGGACATGATAAATAACAGATATGCGATGCCCAGACCCTAGCCTCACACACAAGAAAGGTTCGTAACTCTTAACTAAATAAAGTAAGGTCTTGGGGTTTTCATTGCTTATAATAGTTTACTCAAACTCTTTTCATTTAATTTTTAAGATATGAGTTCTTTTTTACTGTGTTATTAGTTATAAGCAAATTTATTGGCAAACGATTATAAATATTCAGTAAATTGTTACAAGGCTTATCAGTTATCTGTTTACATTCATTTTGATGCAATGACTTGCCTGACGGATCTACTGTTTGTTTAGTTCACATCATAGATGTATGGAGAATTGCACTTATTGCAAATTTGTTATGTATTGCCGTCTATTAAAAATAAATTGTATAGTTCCTTATCGGGTATACAAAACAGTTTTCTTGGAAAAAGCAGTGATTATATTATTTTATCAAAGATCATGTCCTATCAGCTATTACGTTTATTGGCTTCAGTGACTCTTGAGTTTTGCTACTCATATATTTCTAAGCAGATCTATATGCAAGGTGGAATTGCAAGGAAAGTATTCGTATGCATCCAAATCAGAGTTCATAGTTTTGTATTTAGCGATATACAATACGTTGTCATACATTCAAACATTTCGTCCTCAGAAGACTATGGACTTTGGAAATAAATAAAAATCACTAGGAACTAGATCAGATCTAATAACAATAACCGACTAAATGTCCTATTTATACATACATGTTCCGCACTAGGTATTAGTAGATAACTCTTCAATAGTTCGACAGATTCTTCAATTTGCCAATATTCCAAACTGAAAATCTACATGACTTCACGTACAATTATTACATACACACTATATCATGTTGCGGTCAATATTATGACGGATGTGTGAATTAAACGGATTTTGAAATAATTGACTGTATCTATACAGGGTGTATAAAAGTAAAAACTATGAAAAATTGAAAGATATTATTTTATTAAACTTAAATCAAAAATATTTCGCGCAAATTCCTTCCCAGTCGCGAGAAAAAAAATGACAAAGATATTTATAAAATATTCGTCGCGCCACTGTCGAATATTTTCGAACGAATATATGTATGTAGTGGAGGGCAGGTGCAGCGACAGGCGATATTTAATGTGTGCATTATTGAACTCTTCATTCAAAGCTATTTACAAAAACTGACACATCAGCGGTATCTTGTAGTATTTATAACATCGGCAGCTGTTCTTGCGTTAGATTGATCGAGGTGAACATTCTCGATTCAATAGGCGGCGCATACTACAATTTATAAGGAAGATTTTAATTTTGGCATTAGCGTCGTAATTGAACAAAAATTTGTTGGATTTATATTCTATGTATGTGTTGTATCTTACCATTCTTAATATTTTTTACTTTTATTTCAAATACACCCTGTATAAGTTTCGCACTGGTTTATTTTATCTACTTCAACATTTACTTAGTTGACATTACATTCATTATTCTTTTGACATGACGTACTTCTTTTTTATTATAATGTCGGATGCCCTTTACAACATACGACCTATTAAATACGTCAAAATATCAAAGTATAATTATGATAATTTTTACTTCGTAACTAGAATGTATGGAGTTCATTCAAGACAGAAAATAAGTTAATTGCAGAATAGTGGACAATAATAAGGAAAAGTAGAGAAAATAATATGTATACGTTGCTACCCCCCATGTGTATTTGCGATTAGCAAGCCGATTCATTAATCCGCGATTACCATAAACATTTCTACTTAAACTTGTACAAATGATCATTATGCACTGCATAGTAATTAAAGGCATTCAATCTTGCTTAGAAATGTCTGAATATGGCAGCCGAACAACATCCGTCTCCGTACAATAGATTGATATGGAAAACGGTACTATTAATTCGAATACAAAGCTTAATCGGGTCAGCAGTCATGTTAAGTCAGTTATGAAGTTGAAGCTGCATAGGAGAACAAACAATTACAGGTGCACAGCAATACATTTCTCTGAAATGAAATAATCTCTCGTCGGATACAAATTAAACCGTGAATGGAGATAATTTTCAGTGACAGTGTGATTATGATTCATAATTTTTAAAATGATCTATAATACAAAAGTATTAAAAGATTTAGTTACTGACAATGAGTATACTAGCTAGTTAGTTACATATTTAGGAATACCATTTCACCTGTAGGACGACATATGAAAAGAGTTGATTTCGATTGATATTTTTCAATGTTGTGCGAATCATTTACAGAATGCAGAACTATACCGAAGGGTCTTTGCATAATGGCAGAAATATTTCGAAACATCGCGTTATTTCGTGTTCAACGAAAACGAATTATTTGCGTAAATATATTTTTATGAAACAACTATGCAACTTACCAGAAAACTTCGATTTGATTTGAGTATAAAGATATAAAGAGGTAAGACATAAGTCGAACATGTCATGCAAGTTACACAACAGCACGTAGTACTACAAAAAATATAATAAACTAATTAATCACTTCTACATATTTACAAAATTGGTATTCCGTACCTTTACTAAATACTGATGGCGATCGGCTATTATTTTTCACGAACAAATTTATACTACAGCTTCAGGAAAAATACTGCTGTTTAAAATAGGGGTGAAAAAGATTTTTGAATAGAAACATGCATTTTCGATTACGGATAAAAAGTAGGTTAAATTACGAAAAAATTTACGAACATTGAATGTCAATATCTTTTACATATCCGAGATATTTTGAGAATCGTTTAAATAGTGGAAATTTTTCGATAAATATCAATTATTCGGTTTTCTCTGAACGGAATTTGGGACATTTGGTCACATTAGAAAATATTCTCTTTAAACTATTAGTAAATTAGAAATGTCAAACCCTAAAAATATATTTAAATTTTTAGATACGACTACAACTAGGGAATACATATATTACATGTTTAAAAAGCTTCAAAGAATTGATAGGATTAAGCACGAGCAGAATTAATCACTATAATTTAGGAGGAAATCGTAAAATCTAATTGAGTTTAATTCTTCTTGTAAATTGGAGTTTAGAACTATCGGATAGAATCAATTACAATAGAAACGCCAGTTGAATAATTCATTAATTTGTGCAATCTCATACAAATGAAAGAGCACGAATTTAGCTAATTCCGGGCTCAGTAAATGGAAGTACTTTCTATATCTTACGTATATAAATCACCGATTTATGGTTGCTTCCTTAAAACATATAATTTTGGAAGTATGTTACATATAGTGCAATGATTACATCGATATCTATTAATCCCCATTGTTTGTAATATATTGCGTCTAAAACTGAATTACTAAAGCTCTCTGTAGCAGATGCGGTAAATAGATAACATTTTTTGGCAAAATTTTCATTTTAATGCAAACCTTTTAACACTTTTATTATGCCACTACATATACAGATAGACTGAAGTTAATATACGACAACCCAGGATACACAGATACAGGTATGCCGACGCGCATCTTATGCACACGTCATTGCGAAGCATTAATTGTAAAATACAAATCCCGCCTACAAAACCAGCAATTTTAACCTTTCTTGAAATAAATTTAAAATGCAATTTCCTTCGCACTGACATCAGTGTGAAGGAAATTGCATTTGAAATTTATTTCAAGAAAGGTTAAAATTGCTGCTCAACAGGTAAGAACTCAGCGAACTCAAAATGAGCCACTGTTCTTCCGTTCAAACCTTATCAACATAAAAACTATCTAATTTACACACGCAAAACATTTCAAAAATAAACTTCAATTTTTCTTAAACCTGCCTGCAACATCTCGCAATTCCGCTATCACTATCGCACGTGCAAGGAAGAAAAGCAAAAGAAAAAGCAGAAAAATTACACAAAAAAAAATGCAGCAATCAGCGCATTAACCCATATACCCAGAAAATGGTGCTGAGTAAAACTTAGCCAAGAGTGGAACCCGAAAACAAGAACCGACGAAGAGTAGCTCTAAAACCGTTGATGGTTAAGGTTTTGTAATGTGAAGGAACAGGGTTGTATAAAGCCGCGATGCTATAAGAGAAAGAGCGCGTGAAAAATGCCGACTTGTAAATCGGCGGCGTTAGAAGTCCCCTATTCCTGACATTGATGTTATGTACATCAGTCCGAAACGTTATCCTACGATGCAAGTACGGTGGAATCTTGGTCAAAATTAGTTTATGATAAAATACGCAGGCATGCAGGACCCTCTGGCGCATATTCAACCAACGAGCACGTACCAACGTCCAAGATATCCTCTGTCTCCGTCGTATTCCGTAAATAAACCTAAGGCAAGCATTTTGTACTTTCTGTATACGAAAGGTATCCTTTGAATCGAGACAAGGTCCGTACACAGTTTCGCAGTAATTGAAACGCGAAAGAATCAGAGTCTCACACAATTGTCGTCTCAATCCCACTTCTAGACAATCTCTACATCCATACAGTACTTTCAGTTTTCCAAAAGATGCTCGAACCATGTTCGTGACATGTTTAGTAAACCGCAGGCGACAATCGATGTTTAATCCCAAATTTTTGATTGACTCTGTCACCGCAAGAGTCTTGCCTTGTAACTGCAACTTAACTCTGTCTAAGATAAGGGAACGCGCCTTAGGTCGCCCAAATACCATTACTGTGGTTTTAGAAGGATTAATCGTTAACCCATGTGCCGAAGAAGACATCACGACCTGATTCATATCACTATTTATCCGGGCAATCTCTTCGTCCACTCGGGACGGATCAAATGAATGATATATTTGTATATCATCAGCATACATATGATAATTACATACCCGCAATGGTTCTAGGAGAAATGCAGTATAAACTGAATAAATCAGCGGTCCCAAAATACTACCTTGACCCACGCCCATACGTATAGTGGTGGAACCTGAATATTGATCATTAAGTTTGGTTAATTGTCTCCGATCACTGAAGTAGGCTTTAAAGAACAGTATAGCGTGACGACTAAATCCAATATAATGTAGTATAGCGAAGAGCAAGTCATGGTTGATGACATCGAATGCTTTAGAATAATCCAAACAGACCAAAATTGTAATTTTATTATTATCAGTTGCTCTAAAGATATCATCTGTAATGCAAGTCAATGCACTTGCACAGCTATATCCAGCGCGGAAACCCGACTGAAGAGATGGAAGAATTTGGAATTGATTGAGATGCAAACGAATCTGAGCATCTACAACTTTCTCCAATATTTTGGATAGCACTGGTAATATGCTTATTGGACGTAAATCAGAATATTCTTTAGGGTTACTATTCTTCGGCACAGGAACCACCACAGCCTCGCCCCAACAACGAGGAAATACACTGTGCAGCAAACAGAAATTAATAATGTGTGTTAGATGAGGAAGAAGCAGCGGGCAACAAAGGGACAACATTTTGATGCTAATGTTATCAGATCCACATGCATTGCTTTTAATCGAGGAGATGATAGACCCTATCTCAGTTTCTGAAACCTGCGCAAAATTAAAAGGGTTATGAAATTCACAAAAGTTGTCACTATAAAAAGCCAAAAGATCGTCACTTACAGGTACTGATGTAGCATTACTGGCAAAAAAATTATTTATATCATCAGGACTACATAGTTCGGCAGGAATTGATACGTTTTTCTTAACATGTATATTCATATCTCTTAAATCACTCCATACATCCTTTGAACATTTATGCTGAACACTGTAGGTTAGATATGCCTTTTTTTCTCGCTTAATTGCAGATGACGTGTACTTGCGCAATTGCTTGTAATGGTCAAGCGATGCCTGACTACGGTTCCGCTTTGCCTTCTTAAGCGCATCGTCCCTCAAGGACAGCATAAGCTTAATATTGTTGGTTAACCAAGGAGCCCTCGGTCGACAAAACCTTCGTGTTTTGATTGGAGCATGAACGTCAAAAAGAGATAAGAGACAATCACTGAAGAAAGCAACCATCAAATCTATATCAACCAGAGAAAACAAATAACCCCAGGGAAGGTTTCGCAAGTCGCTACAAAAGGTGTCATAATCGAAGCCACCAAATTCTCGAAATGTATGATACGTGGGATTAACAACACTATGATTATTACAAGCCCATGAAGCATGAATGAGAAGATGATCAGATACTCCAGAGAGATCTGCAACACCCGAAGTACTAGGAAGCGAGTTAGTTACCATCAGATCGAGTAGTGAAACACTATGTTTGCCTATTCTGGTTGGTTCGTTAATGATCTGGTACAGACCAAGAGATGATAAGGTTCCCTCAAATAATTGGGAATAATTACTGATACCATCAAGTATATTAATGTTGAAATCCCCCGCACAGAGAACCCAGTCATACCCTACAAAGACCTCATGGAGGTTATTTTCCAGATTTGAAATAAATTCAGTGACATTTGTGTAAGGAGGTAAGGAGGAGTTAGCGGTAAAATAAGTTCCGCTATCATAAATACATACATAGCATAGATCGGTTGTTATATTGTTTATGTCACGTTCTTGTCTATTTTCACCTAAAATTTATATTAGGTTTGTTCCAACAAGAATACGAAACTATCAGTAATAGTTGCAAACTATCAGGATACTGCGCACTAGTAATTCTACCGTTCCAACAAACCAAACTACAATTTGGAAACTAAAATTCGGTGTTCCAAGTAAATTAGTAATCGATTGGAAACTGTTTGCTGATAGTCAGAACAATTTACGAATTCTTTGCTGATTTTCAGAATCTGTACCTTACGCATGCGTAGCTTATTTCATTTTACGTTGGTAGTTTATAATTTCGAGGTTAGTAGTTACTTATTTAAAACGCTGGCTTTGAGAACTAAAATTTTGTATGTTGGATAGATTTTTTGTATTTTAAATTAAATTCCTTTACAGTAGAAAAGAAAATTTCAAATTGTTTTTTAAAACGTTCCAACAAGGGCAAATTGCAAACAGTTGGAAATTAATTTCTGATTGCGCATGCGCACTAACATAAATCTGCAAACTATCACAAACTATTTGTTGGAACAAACCTATTACTTCTTGTTCCTCGTTGTTTTTTCGTGTTATGGTTCTCACCTCAAACATTTATGAACACATTGATTGTTTTCCTCATAGTATCTACAATTGTAACGCAAAAATGAGTTGCACGACAATACTGTAAGCGAGGATGTATCAGAAAATAACAAGATTGGTGCTATAACTTCTTCAGGCGTAGAATTTTATAACAAAAAAATTAGAATAGATATGAAAGTCTAATGTTTAATGTGCTTTCCCTCAAGTCTGCTTTGGTTTAACTTTTGACGTTTATTACAAATTAATTATTGAATTGTCAGTATTTTACGTAGCTATCCAAAAAGATTAAAGTGGAGATATGCAATTAAATTTTGCAATTGGTTGGCTAAAGCGCCAACTGAAACTTTTGAAATAATTAAAAATGCATGTCCAGATAATAGTTTATAAGGATGTAGAATACGCATAATTTAGAAAAATTATATTGAAGATGAACCTCGTCTCGGTCGACCTCAAACTGTGCAAATTGACACAAAAATTGCAGAAATTAATGACTTGATACAATATGATGCCCGGATTGACATAAAACGAGTTTCTGACATAGTTAATTGATCTTACAGTTCCACTCAAAAAGTTATTAATAAAGATTTAGAGTACCGGAAGGTTGCGGCACGATGAATTTCAATGTAGTAACCGATGAACAAAACGCAGTCAGAAGTAGATAAAGCAACTGTAACGTAGTCCACAGCTTTTAAATAATCGAGTTATGTGTACATATGTGACGAAGTTGGTTTTATCATTATGATCCTGAATTCAAGTCTCGAAGTATGCAATGGAAGCATAAACGCAGTCCAAGACCGAAGAAGGCCAAAATTGTTAAAAGCGCTATTGAAATGATGTAGGTACTTGATTTTTTTTTGATAAATGTAGGGTTATTTACGATCGCATTGTACGTAGAAGATATATATGACTATCCTCAAGAGCTCACCGTGGTTTTTATCTAAAAAATATTCAGTAATACGTCCATTTGCGAAAATATTCACTGGTTCTCTTGGTGCCGAGGTAAAACACTAACTCACTTTCACCCACAAAATCATCAAATACCTTGGTAATTGCTAACGCGTTTCGATAGCAAAGCTGTCGTTATCAAGACGAGAATAAAACTAAAAAAATTACAAATTAAAACTAACAAAAAACCTAAAACGTAAAAGTAAACAACGCCAATCCGATTCGCATTAACAATTACACATTTGCAACTACTAATCGGTCAAACCTATTGAACATTAGAGTGATTAATATTATGATCGCTTTCGAAAACATGTTGAGCAACGCTAGACTGTCAATTCTGTTACACCTAACCTTGATCGAATAAAAGGTGAGCAGTCTATGAACAAAAAAAAATAGATTTGCCCGTTTGTGTTGGGCACAATGATGGAAATCTGAAAGAATGTAGCGAAATGTATATGTTTCCTTTCTATGTATGTCAAATTCTAAATGATTCTTATGTTTAATAACTAAAGGCCACTTTACACCATGCTAGATTCATACTTTTTCTATACTATTTTCTAGAAACTAGAACAAATAGTTAGAAAAAGTAACATGTAAAGGCCACTTTACACCAAACTATACTAGATGCTATACTATTTTAAAAACTAGATGCTATCCCAGTTTTGTTTCTAAATTGATACTAGAACATGCGCAGAAGTACGTTTTGCAAATTGGCCAACAAAATAAATACAAGTTCAGTATATTATTTGAAACGAAGGTATGTTATGTTGGTCAAGTTGGAAGAACTTAAAAGCTGTTTAGTGGCGCCATCACGTATTGATTTGTTGTACTCTCACCTAAAAAAGTATTTAGAAAATCTTAGAACAGAATCTAGTATAGAAAAAGTATGAATCCAGGATGGTGAAAAGTGGCCTTAATGTACCTAGGCAGAGTAACTGATTGTTTTCCTCTTTTTAACTTTATGATTTCAAAACGAGTATTTAATCTATTAAGAAAGTTGTCAATATTACATTGATGTCAACAATCGCGAAAATGTCATCCACATACCATAGCCATATTCTAAGAAAACATTCGCCCGTCGTTCTTTTCACAACGGTTCATGAAAATGTTAGCTAAAAATTGTGAGAGATAGGAAAGAGTTGCCCATTGCCGTCGTTTCCAGCTGTTGGTAAAAACACGGTAGATGTCAGTTAGGTGAATATATCTATTCCTGCACACATTGCTGGTTCAAATTGTTTGGATGTCTGGAATCGGTACGCTAGGAAAAAGGGAACTAACAAAATTAAGTTAATATTTCACCGTCCAGCAACTGAGTATTTTGAATTTCTTTAATAAATTCTAATGAATTATTGACTGCAAAACTGGGCTGGGGTATAGGCAAATAATTAAATTCACTGGTCAACCATTTTGAAATCTTAAAAGTCGGAGTATCAATCGCCGGCTTGTCAGGTTTGTGAATTTGCGGTGTACAATATAACTTCGTCTTACGTCTAATATCGGTAACAACAATGTTGTTAGAGTCCGATTATTAGAGGAGGTACAATCTATGTACATACGTCACAACTAAGAGTCGCGATTTGTGCTTACCATTGGTGTCATAAAAAAATTTAGAAAGGCGTATAAAATGTAAACAATATCGCATAATCTAGAAAAATTAAGTAGAAGCACATTAAGATTATAAATTAATTATGGTTTTCCGAAGTTATATGCGAAGTAATCAATAAAAAAAATTGTCAATGTTTACTTCTTTAATTGCGGATATCTAAATATTTCTACTAATAACACACCGAATCCAATAAACCACACGACGGCTATGAAAGTAGACTTTACCCAAAAAGCAACAATCGGTTCGTCCGAACGCGCGTTTGTTCATAGCGCATGATAACCTACATGTATGCACTCTTTATAATAATCGTACATTAGATTCGATTAGATTAGGGGTGGCATTACGGGCCTTTTTCACCGCGACCTTACCGGTCTATTGTGATCCCCAGTAATCCTAGAAGGCGCCATCTTATGAGGCTTAACGTCCTTGAAAGCGGCTCCTGTATGTAGCTCTGTGCTGAGGGATACTCTGTGCCTAAAATTAGAAACTTTGTCTTTGTCAGGCCTTTGCAGTGGCACAGTACATAGACTGGGGTTTCTGCCTCCTCTTCGCAGAATCTGCATATGGCATCTTCCTAGGCCTATGTTGTACGTATGTTTATTTAGTCTACAGTGAGCTGTCAACAGACTTACTATCATTTTGACGGTTTTCCTGTCTTTATTCAACAGGTCTCTAGTGAATTCAGGCTTCAGTTCTTTTAGGAACTACTTTGTCTGTCTTTGTCCAGGTGATCTTTGCCACTATTCCCCGGACCTATTATATATCCATTCCTTGATGGACTTTCTGATTTGTGATTTGGGGGTGTCAAAGGATGGGCCAGGCCCGACGAATTGCCTCGACGGACCTTGTCTGGCCAGATCGTCTGCCGCCTCATTTCCCTTCACGCCCTCGTGGCTGGGAAGCCAGGCCAAAGTTATTCCTTTGGGAACTCACCTCGGTTAAGGCACTAACACAGTCCCAAACCAGTTCGGAGTCAACACTTGCTAAACTAATCGCTTTAAGTGTTGCTTGGCTGTCTGAGAAGATAGCGACACTTTTACCGAACTCGTCCATCTTTCCACATCTCTAACGCAATGGTGAATTGCTGCTACCTCAGCTTGAAAGACCGTTGTGTCCTTGCTGAAGCTTGTTGAGAGAGCCTTCCTAGGCTTTCCTCCGTATATACCGGCTCCTACGCCATGTTCAGTTTTGGAGCCGTCTGTATACCAGGTCGAGTCCGTTCTTACCGGAGGGCCTTTCTCCCAGTCCTTGCTGCTTAGTATTAACACCTGGTATTTCCTATCCAGGTTGAATTTCTGAACCATGGAGTCGCTTCGCGCCCCTGTAAGAGGTGCCTCCTTAAGTTCAAGTTATCGGTTCTTGTTTATGCGTCAATCTGTATGCTGCGGACCTCGTAGTTCCTTGAATGTAAATATGTAGCGGTGGCAGGTTTAGGATAATCCCCAACGCCGCGGTGGAGGCCGACCTCATCGCACCTATGGAACAGAGGCAAGCTAGTCTCTGAACTCCACCCAGCACCCTGGCCGCCCCCGCCTGCTACGCCTTTGGCCATCATATTTCTGCTCCGTAGGTTATCATGGGTCTGACTACCCTTGTGACCAACCACAGAGTCATTTTGGGGTTGAGGCCCCAGTTCCTCCCGCAAAACCTTCTGCATCTTCCTAGAGCAATGTTGGCCGTTGGCTGTTTTTTGAATGTGTGTGTTTCATGTAAGTCTTTGATCAAACCATACCCCAAGATATTTTGCCTCTTGGACATATGGAACCCTTTCATCTCCTAACACTAATGGCTGTAGGCCTTTTAGTATTCTTTTCCTAATCATGATGATAACTTGTGTCTTTTGAGCATTGACTGATAGCCGCTCTTGTTTACACCAGTTATCCACCACGTTGACTGGGGCTTGCATACGTTCCACCAAAACTTTGGGGAACCAACACCTGACGACTATTGTAAGGTCGTCGACGTAACCCAGGCAATGAAAGCCTTTGCTGTTCAGATTGCGGATTAGGTCATCCACCAGGGCAGCCCATAATAGGGGAGATAGAACACGGCYCTGTGGGCAACCYCYTCCTGCCTCTGCGATKATGGTAGCCTCGCCTATTGTGGATGTAATTATCCTTTTTTTCCAGGCTAGCTTTTATCCATTGCAAAAGCTTCAGTGTGACGCCTTTTCTCCGTAGTGCCTCGATAATTGAGTTTGTGGTAGCATTATTAAATGCTCCCTCTATATCCAGGAAGGTCGCTATAGCTATTTCTTTGTCTTCTAAAGACTTTGAAATTACCCTATTGAAATCGTCTAGTGCGGCATCCGTGGATTTTCCGGATTGATAGGCGTATTGCCTAAATAATAATCGTACACGCTTTAAACATATTATTAACGTCTCTAATCATTTTCCGTAAATGATTTTTACTTTAATTTATAAGGACCACTACTCAACTAGTCCTTAATGCTATCGTAGTAGTAGTAAAATAACAATCTTGTTCCCTTTGTCGGCTTTCAAATAAAAGCAATCTTTTTTTTGTGAGTGAAAGTGAGTTGATGTTACTTACAATTAGTCAACGGCTATAAAATATGTTATACATTAAATAATATAAATAATTCAAAACTCAACTTGTTTTTGTATACAAAGCCATAACGGTATACTTTTAATACTATTAAATATGATTGTTAAAAACAAATTAATCATCTAATCATGTAAAAGGGGCGACATTGATGTTAAATAAAAGGGTGAATATTTATTCGTTACTATTGAGTAGGTACTTTATTCATCTAATCACTAATTATAGTACTTATAGTAATAATTTTTAATTTCTGTAACTTGACAATTTTATAGTACAGGAATGCAAACTGCATCAAAAGAATATTACATCTTATGTTTTATTTTACCAACCGACGGATAAGTCATTTTGACTAGTTATTTTTGCTTTTTCCCCTTTTGAATTGTCTTTTTTCCACAGAGTTCTTAAAATAAGCTACCCAAACGTATGCGCTTAAATCACATACATTTCCCAATGTAGAACATAAATAAACTGTAGATAATATTTTGGGTACACTTCGTACAAAAACCAGTTTATGTGAGCAATTAATAACTGACATTCTGTTTTATGAGTTGGTACTTAATTTATGGGAAAGCTACTACGACGTGTTAGGCTTTTTTGCTTCAATTTTTTACAGCAACCGTATTATAAAGGTCACATGTGCTAGCTTTAAATCTTATTTTATGTCTCTTTTAGATGTGGAAGATACGGTAAACATCAATTTTATTGCCTTCTCATTTTCTGTTTTGATAATGATCTTACTTGATGCTTGTCACTTCGTTATATTATCTGATTGGGGATGCTTCGACTTTTTTCATAATGAGTATTAACTTTGACTTGCACTGTTGATAACTTCAACTAACAATAACTAAAGTTATTAACTATACTTATTGTTAGTAGGATTTCTTTGAAAAATTTATTCTTAGTTTATTAAATCAAAATAATGCGATTATTTTAATATAAAAATTTTCGTATTACGATCGTAATACTTATTCTATTTTTTTTTTTTTTAGTTTCTGTGAGGAAGATATTGTACGCTTTCAATAACATTTTAGTTTAATAGATGAACAAAGTAATTGGATTTTAAGCTGATTGTTTGACGTAAACTTGATATTAACTTAATTAATAAAAGATCTGATATTATGCCCGTTTTCACCGTTTTGTATAAAAGCTTCGCGTAACTTGAAGGCCTCATAATTATTAAGCTTACCTTAATTTCAAATGCATTGCATCATTGAAAATTGCGACAGATTTAGTTAAACCGAGACTATAATCGGCAACATCGCCGTTATGAGGACTAACGTATGTGAATTGTTTTGATGGTGTCCGATCGTGTCGTATTGACTGTCAGTTTGTCATTTACGTCAATCTTTCGTATAAACAGTGAGAAAACAAACGGCCTGGCTAAATATCGTAAAAGAATTCAATAGTCAGTTACCTAATTTTGTCATTAGATCAGTAGAGTCTTTAAAAGAAGATTATGAAAATTAAAAAAAAAAGTAAAAGGCAAAGAGCTGCAAAAGAGAGGAGTGAAATGTATGAAACTAGAGGAGGCAAAGCATACACCAACGTATCAAAAGGTGACGAATTACTACTTGCAGTGATTAACAAAAAACAGTTTATGATCTTCAAAATCCATGAGATAGCGATCGACTAGAAGGTACTATTACAAATAGCCAAGACCATTTGTACTCAAAAAGTTAGGAAAACAAATAAACGAAACTCAAAGTGTGATTGAAATCGAGACCATGAATGCCACAGAAATCTTAGATGATCATGAAAATTATAATGCAGAGCCTATAATAAGTGCATACATGTATTTATGTACTTAGCTAATTTTGCAGAGGCAAACTAGAAGACGGTTCAAAACAGATGGAAAAAGTACAAGCCAACTGATTTACAAAACACAAAATCACATTCTTTAAGGGTACACTATCACAAGGTAGGCTTATATATATATGTATATCTATATTGTGTGTAGTTATTTACTTCATACAAATAATACATATGGAGATATATACCGGTCCCGGCAGGCTTCTATGGTCACCCGATTTCCGATATTGCACGAGCTCGCGAAGTTACTGGGTGACTGTCGCGATATACTGTGAGCAGTCTGCAGTATCTATTCACCATAGAATGACTATGTTTCACTTGATTGCAGTAAAACTATAACACATTATGTATTTATCATACTTGCAAACCATAAATATCCGTCCAAGATGCATATGATGATGAAGTGGCTGATAAAGGAACACTCCCAATTACTTGCCGCGCTTGTATCGTGCAATGTCGGGTGACAATAGGAGTGTGCCGGTACCTGTATATATAATATACAGGCTGTTTCTTGAGGTAACCGACAAAATTATATCATGTGTTATAGAGATGATTCTGATCAAAAATCAATACATTTTATTAAGAAACTAATAACATAAAAAACTAATATTGTAATAACTGTTTGAATTGTTCCCCTGCGTTTTTCCAACATGCTGCTAATCTTTGAGCCATGTTTGATCCCAGTTAATATCTGCCAGTTCATTCCGCAAAGAATTTACTGGCCCAACTATTCTTGCTATCAATTTTTTTCACGTGGCTTGCTTACCATATTTATAAACACGAAGTTTCAGACAACCCCAAAAGAAAATAGTCGAGTGAGTCCTCTCCTATCCACTGGTCAGGAAAAATTTGTTGTAAATATTCAATAACTTCCCCACCGAAATGCGGCGGAGCAACGTCGTGTTGATAAAACATGCCGTCGAGATTCTAGTGGAATATTTTCCATGTATTCTGGTAAATTATTCTCCAACAAACTGCGATAATAATTTGCCGTAAGACATTTTTCAATAAAATGCGGTCTAATAATGTGGCTATTTAACAACCTACACCAAACATTCAGAGAAACGATGTTGGCAGTTGCCCACAATTACACTATGTGGGTTTTGAAGGGCCCACTTGTGGGAATTCCTGGGGCCCGATTCTCGAATCTCGAATGATGAACGTCGAAAAGTCTAATGAAATGTGCGTAGTCGTGCACATTTCATTCGACTTTTGGCTTGTGTCGCATGCGACATTCATCATTCTAGATTCGAGAATCGGGCCCCTGGTATTGTTTATACCATCTGGAGTAAATTGTGACTCGTCTGTAAAAATGACACGCGGAATAAACTCCACATTATTATGCAACCATTGGCAAAATTGCACGCGATTGGTCGAGTCCTCTGGTAGTAAATGATGAAGTTTTTGAAGATGGCAAGGATAAAGTCCTTTGGGATGTAAAATTTGCCAAACCTGAGTATGACTAACACCGGTCATTTGACAAATTTTGCGTATACTTGTGGATGGGTTATTCTCAACTTCATTTAGGACAAGGCAAGCTTGCTGAGCAGTATCAAATTTTCTTTTGACCCTTGAAGTGAGAGAAGATCCCGTCTCTCTCTCTCCAATGCTGAAAGACATTAGAAAATGTCGTATGGTGAGGCACTACGGGATTTGGAAACAGTCGACGAGATTCTTCTGCTGCAGCACGTTCGCTTCCATTGCAAAATTCATACAAAGAACACCATGTCAGCGTATTCTGCGTCGGCACACGTTTTAGGCATGGTTACTATGATGTATTTAAATGTTAGCTTTGCAGTGTTATTCATGAACAAATGTCAAATAGCGTTAAAGTAAGCACATTTTTATTTTTGTCGTAGTTAATATAAATGCATTTTATGCAATACAGTTTATATTTTTTTCACTTCCGGTTTAATCGGCAATACGTCCAACTTTTTTTTTTAAACGGAACGCCCAGATTTTTTTAACACTTTTGAATGCAAAATAAAAAACTACGTTCAGGAAGTATTAAGACGTTTATTTTTATTCACAAGAAAACAGTTAAAAAAGTGTCCTAATACAGAAAAAACAAGGTACCTGTGAAAAAAGTTGTTGTTTTGTGTTTGCATTCTTTTTGCCGTCAAATTTGACAATTTTAAAAGTGTTTTAACTTTTGCATCGCTATAAATTTACTTATTTTAGACATTGAC
>SMLS01072104.1:0-12744 GCA_004785975.1 Popillia japonica
CGAAATCGGGTAACCATTTCGGATGAGTGTCTGGCCAGGAGTCACGCAGTCCAGAGGATTTCTTCAAGCGTTGCGTAACCGTGGCTGAGATTTGGATACACCACCGCATACCAGATATCAAGGAACTGTCGAAGCAGTAGATTTTTTCCGGGCGAATCGCCACCGAAGAAAGCACTGAGCGTTCCATCGGTCGGAAAGGTCATGGCAACCATTTTTTGGGATTCCCAAGGTGTGATCGTCATCGACTATCTGCAGGAGGAGAGGACGATTATGAAGCAATACTAGACCGACTTATTGCCCCGATTCAGTATTACTTTTCTAGGATTGATAGTGACGTATCGATAAACATTCGTGATTTGAACTATACTTTTCCGAGGGCTGGACGAGACTGGTACTGTCTTTGTATTTTACAAAACGGAAAATCAGAAACATTTCAATAGACGTTTGACAGAAAATATATTTCGTTTTCTTTCAGATGTGTTATTAAAAAGTTCGAAACAACATAAGAGTTCTTTATTGAACAAATACTAGCTAAAAATATTTTTAATGTACTCTATCAAGAAGAGAGAAGTTTTTCTTGCAGATATGTATCAACAATTCCACACCATGTACTTGTTCTGTGAAATAGCTATCCTTTACAAATTAACTGTAAGATATATCTAAGCGTAAAGTGAAAACTTCCGTTCTGTAATGTAAGTATGCATTCGTATTGTGATGAACGTAAGTGACAGGAAGGTTCAATTATAAAATTTACACATTAATAATATTAATGTTAAGAGCTAAATGATAATCAACCTATGATGGCCTGCTATATTGTAATTCATTAATAATTCAAAGGTAATATTGTCGAGAGGCTGTTGAATACATAATTAATGGGTAAGTACGATGCGAAAAACCCACCGTTTAGACACACAACGTATAACTGACCGACTACAATCGAAAATGAAAATGGAATTCTAATATGGCCGTGTATTTTTATGTGCATTTATATCTTTATTATTAGATGTTCGTCAACTGCATGTTAACTAATTTTACAATTATACTTACGAAATACATACTGATTAGATGGGTTGGTATAGCTACACTCTAGGACAGGCTAAATGTCCGTTACTTTAACAGTATGAACTCTATCTCTCACAGACTCTCTCACGGAATAACTCAGCTAATGCGGGACACTCATGTACTATTGAGATCACGTCAACGACTCACACTGCAATAAAACGAGCCTATTGTAAACGTTCCGCCCTAAATCATTATTCAGGCAGATATGTATAACTGGGGAATTGTAATAAGCCGCAAAAGTGCAAGACAAAGTTTAACGAGTATTTAAAGTAATCAAGACCAGAGGTCTCCAAACTATTCGGGCCAAATGCGGCTCGCCAGTGGTATTAATCCGACCCGCCCCACGACGCCTTAAGACTAGTGTCACTAATCTGGCTCGCCACAGCCAATATTGTTGTTACTGTTCCTGTGATAAGTTGAAGAAGAAAACACAGAATGATAATTAATCGGTTTTATTTACTAGCAAGGTAAAACTTAACGACAGAAATGATGACGCAGAGAACGGAAGTTAAGTATCTAAGCTTATTAATAACTAAAAAATAATTGAAATGAATCGCACTAGTCACAGTAAAACAAAAAACGCTAATGAGATTTATATAATTGTGATTTTCCACCGACAATAGTTTGTAGTTGTGGATCAATTTTACTTGTACCAATTATTAAAAGGGATTTAAGATGCTCATCGGTTAATTATATCTGTAAACATTCTTTACGCACATGCTTCATCTTGGAAAACGTTTTCTCGCACAAGTAAGTAGGACCAAAAACAGAAAACCACGCAAGGGCAAATTTATGCAAATTATCAAGTTGTATACCAGTGGAAGACTCATAAAATTCCGACAAGGATAAATTTTGATGTTTGTGCTTAATCATATCACTGCACTGTAATTCAATAATTTCCATTTGGACTTCAGTTAGTTCGTTCATATTTGTGAAATCGACATAGAATGCTAACTTCTACAACCATTACAATTTTCTAAATCGGTAAAAGGGCGATGCTTCTCATTCAAAGAAGTTTCGATCTCTCCCCGAAGTTCAAAAAAGTGCTTAAGAACTTTTTCGCAACTAAGCCAGCGTACAGCCGTATGATATCGTCATTTCCTCCAATCTCTTCAATAAACTCGCGCAATTGTCGGTAATTCAGCCCAGCGGATCTGATGAAATTAATAACTGATATGACTATGATGGTTTTAGAACTTCAGACAATCATTTTTTGCACAAGAACTGTTAATGACTGATACAGTGTAAGACTGGTTTTGAACCACCATCATTTCCTACAGCCTTTGACACAAATGCAACCACTCCTTTAGTTTTACCACACATATTTTTGCCTCCATCAGTTGTAATAGATTTCAAGTTTTCAATGGAAGGTTCTTTTTATTAAAAGCATTTTCACCTCCCCTAAAAATATCCGCCTCAGTTGTCGTGCGGTGAATACTATCAATATCAGGAAGTTCTTCATACACTTCATAACTTTTATCTACTCCGCGAATAAAAATCAAGATAGGTTGTAGTCAAATTTATTAAATAGCAAGAAAGTTTATGATAAATCTGTAATCATGTTTTCATACAAAATATTGGACAAAAAATAATTGAACAATTATAAAATTACAAATATAATATTATTTTATTCGTATTTGCTTAATGTTTTAATTAGAACACGGCAAAATAAACAAAGTGTCCTAAAAGTGTGTGAAAGTTGTATAGAATTTGTATATAAATTGGACCAATGTTATACTATGCGACAAAAAGGTATTTCGTAGTAACATGTTGGTACTGGATATCTTCGCATAGACCAAACCATATTGGTCTATTAATAGTACAGTAAAACCTGTGTTAACGGCCACCTGGTTATAACGGCCACCTGTGATAACGGCCAGCTTTAACATTGCAAAAATTTATAATAGGAGTATTTCCATATATACAAACCTTGCAATAACGGCCGCCTTTACATATTTTATGGCATAAAAGCAATAAAATTTACCTCCCAATAACGGTCGTCGTCTCTATCGAAAGTTTTAAAACTCACGTATTTGTTGTTCAGTCTAAAGAAGGTGACAGAATTTACTTGTAAGGGTTTATTGTTAGTTATAATGAAACACGATAGAATTATTTTACAGCAGCTGATTGTAGCAGTCTCCGAAAACGCCTGTTCATTCGATCAGTTTAAGCTTATGGTTGTGTTCGTGAAGTGTTCGAATATGTCGCTAAAAAGAAAACGTTCGTCACTGAAAGACAAAACTAATATTATCGAGGAGAGTGACAAGTATAATTTAGGCCGAAAAATTCGGATTTGGAAAAACTCAAATTAACGATATCCTAAAAAACAAAAGTGATATTAAGAGGTTGTATGAAGAAGGTATTAATTTGAATCAGAAACGGAAATCCCCTAAAATGGGTGGAGTAGCAGTGGATCAAGTTGTGTATACGTGGTTCTGCATGGCTAGCAATAAAAACATTCCCATATCTGGATCATTGATTAAACAAACGGCGCTAGAGACAGCAAGAAATTTAAACATCGAGAATTTTGCTGCTTCAAATGGTTGGTTGGAATGTTTCTGTCGAAGGCACAATATCACTTTCAAATCAATTTTTGGTGAGTCCGCTGATGTGAATTTGGCAGATGTAAAAGCATGGAAATCTAAATTACCTTTAATTTTAAAGGATTATTCCCCGAAGGATATATTTAATGTTGACGAAACAGGTCTGTATTATCGCGCCATGCCAAATAAAACTTTTGCATTAAAATACGATAAATGCAATGGCAAAAAATTAGCAAAACAACGGTTAACTATTTTATTCTGCGCAAATATGGAAGGCCACAAAGAAATCCCTTTAGTTATTGGAAAAAGTACAAATTCTAGGTGTTTTAAGGGAAATCATATCGACAAATTACCTTTAGAGTGTGTACGTACCAAAAGACTTGGATGACATCAGATCTTATGACAAAATGGCTGTATCAGTTTGATATGAAAATGACAAAACGAAATCGGAAGGTGCTTCTATTTCTGGATAATGCAACTTCACATTCTAAAGTTTCGCTAGAAAACGTCAAATTGCTTGTTTTGCCTCCAAACACTATGTCGTATTGTCAGGCGCTAGATCAAGGCATAATTCACAATTTTAAGATCATATACCGCAGTTTTTTGATCAAAAGACTATTAACGTTCGTTGTGCATGATTGTGACTTTGAAGATTCGGAAAAGAGCATAAATCTAACAAGTGCGCTAATATGGATTGCAGCGGCATGGAAACAGGTTTCTCGATCTACCATTACAAACTGTTTTTCCAAAGCTGGATTCGCAGAAGTAGTTCAATCTAATGAAGATTTTTGCGAGTAGGACGAAATACCCATAGCTAAGCTACTTCCAAAAGTCGGCAGTGGGACGGCAAGTTTACACGATTTTGCTTCCATTGACAATGATGAACCTACAGAGAATCCTGATTTTAGTATAGCAGAAATAGTTGAAGAACTATGAAATAATGATGATGATTCCGATAACAACGAGATGGAAGAGTTTGAGGATCCAAAATCAACTTTGTCAAATATGGGTGAAGTGTGCGAAGTGTACACCCAAACCACTTGCCCTTAGCTAAATGGATTCTAAATAATCTGGCAGTCACTCATCCATCATTCATCTTTTCCAACTGTAGAAATAATTAGAATCACCTTAAAGCATTCGGCCAGTATCTTAGCAAGGATGCTGTTTCCGTTTTAGGTAATTAACAACTTGAGATATATCTGGAATCGCTTTCGAACTTCAGTTTTCGAAGTACGGAAATTTCCATACGCACAGTTATTGAAATAAAAACTCGTAATCGAAGTAAAGTATTTAATAACAGAAACATACAACAATATAACATATATCAAACATTTTCTTTACATAAAATAATTGGCTATTGGATTTGCCTATGGCTATTCTGAAATGCTTATTGAACGTTGTATTCAGAATGACCACAAAGTAAACAATAAATTTCCACTATGATATTTTAATGGTATGAATATTTTCCTTTGCTTTTAAATATTGGCAGCAGCCTAAAGTTTGCTGTACGCTTCTTTTGTTGCACCTTTAATAGATATGTAACATACAGTAAAGTAATATGAAACAGGCGAAGCGATCTCCACGAAATACTATAGCTCCACTGTTATCCTCACTACCTTCAGTACCTGTCTCCGTATCTACACTTTCCATCATTATTTCTGGCGGTTCTTTACCGGTTCTTATAAATGACTCAAAAGATGGGAAATCATATGTTACATAAGTATTGTCAAACTTGCAAGATGCTTCCTCAACTACAATTCCGCTTAGCTTTCCTTCGCACACAGCTATGAAGTTCAAATCTTTTAAACATTTTGCTCCCGCACCCTTCAAACAACCGTAGCTACCTACTATTTTGTCGGATTTTGGGCAGGTTACCATTTTCGCCTTCTCCTGGTCCAGTCGACCAGAGGAAAAATAGTAAAGTGAACATTTGTTATATATCTTCTTGGCCTTGCCAATAGCACCAGGTCTTGCATATGGACCAAATTTTTTCTCTAGTTTCAAAAGAGCCATATTATACGCTAGTTTGTTTTCTGTATATCGGGGATGCACTAACAGTTCTTGAACATTTTCTATATGCTGCGTGTGTTTACCTTCTCTCAAATACACACGGAGTAGTGACCTTTTCACATTCATAACGCAACTGGCTGTCGTAACTATGTTAAAATTTTTAAAACCTTTAACGTAAGCTCCCATACATATACTTTTAGTTTCTTCACGAATATCCACTAAATACTCTTCTGGTTGAGGAATCTTAGGTCTTGCGGTAGGTTTTGCATCTGGTGGTGCCGCTTCAGTTACTGCTTCCGTTTCTTGCCGAACAAATCGATGATAATTTTCAGTCATGGCTTGTGCTGCACATGTGTATATAAGAATAAACAACACAAACTTAGATAGAGAGCCTTTCTTGTACACACTTGGGTACATTCTTCGAATAAATCGTAATCACTTAAACTCTCTACGTATTATTTACGTTTGCTGACAGTATTTGATCTATTACTTAAACTTGAAACTGTCAATTTCTATTGCCATAACATTGCAAAACTATCAATAAATGATTTTCAAAGCTAGCTTTGTTTGGGAAAAACGTCATAACATTAAAGTAATAATTATAGAATAGTTATATGTGTAATGCTTATGGCATTTATTTGCAAAATATGTACATAAAATTCTATCAAAACCCGAATATTCAAATATTCCAAATATGCGCAGCTTCTTCTTCTATAATAGGCAAATTGGTTTTCGTTCTTGTGTAAGAACTTAACTTAGACCAGGTACAGAATTACACTAACACTACGTTATAAATAAGAAATCAAAGCGAGATGGATAACTAAATTAGGCGACATAAATAAGTACTCTAGAATATGCACAGATTCTTGCAATGAAATATCTAAATTCTGATATTGTTCAGACAAAGGAATTTGAAAATTAAAAAGTAAATTTTAGAGTTACAATGAAGTAAACAACTAATATGATACGGAGGAGAAAATTCCTCTTCTATCAACTAGGAAACCGAACTGTTGCTTGCTTCTCTTGTATCCGCGCAACCAAATAACTTGTGATTGATTGTACCAAGATTCTGCCGGCAACCACACAGACAAGAATCTACCACACCAATTCTATATATGTAGGTGGGTTTCGTAGGCACAATGACCAATACGCAGTCTGTTGAAAGTAACAATTTTTTTTTTTTTGAAATCCAAGAAGAGGAGCTGTACCATGGTTTCGTAGAAACAATACTTTGAATTTGAAGATAATTTGCACCCTTAGACGTGGCAGAGTTCGACCACCCATTCTGCCTAATCCGAATCCATCCCATTCTGGAGAATATAGAAGAAATTGCAGCAAAATTTGCCAATTCATCTGCCTTATCATTATCAGTAATGCCCTTGTGCCCGTAAATCCAGAAAAAAAGCTATTTCCAGAGATTAGAATTGACAATCATATAGAACTTCCCTTGTATCCCACAATACGCCAGAATCCTTACTCGTGACTTTTCCTAAAGTTTCCAATGAACTAAGAGAATCAGTGATAATAATAGATTCTTTATCACATCACGTAAAATTTTCCATAGAGCGACTAAAATCGCAAAAAGTTCGGCAGTCAGAACGGATGCTGACGAGGGAAGGGTACCTGATTAATTAAAATGAATGGACGACGCATAGCTTCCAAAAGAGGCCGTATTCGGATCATGATAAACAGATCCCGCTGTATACAAAAGGGTGTAACGGCCATCTCTCAAACAAAGGATCTGTAAATAAGCGGTTTATGCTAAATGGAGACCCAAAAGTAAGCTTTAGAAAGGAATATAGCTGATAATCGAAAACAATATGGGGTTTAGAGAAAGAAACCACATATTGAACACGGAAAAAAGGACGAAGTAAATAAGTAGAAAGAAAAGGATGCTGCACAAACAACCCTCAAAATATTTAAACTTTGTTGGAAATATGAGCACTACCCGTAAATTTTTGATCTATAATTTACTCCTAGATAACGAATTTCTCGAACCATCTTCAACGGAATATGTTTGATCCTTACTTGAGGACAAACAGCATCCTAGTGATTAACATGCACTTGAACTTTTCCATAGAAATTGTCATTGCTTGATCATCACACCATGCATGAGTCGACAATGCTACCTTCATTGAAGTAACAGCTTCAACCAAACAGGCGTGTCTCGTAAATATGGTAATGTCATCAGCATACTGAAGAAGACCAACTTCTTTGATAATATAACGACGGAGATTATAAGAATAAATATTAAAGGGAATGGGGTTATAGTCATCCCTGAGGAAGACCTCTAAACGAGACTGCCAAGATTAAAGATATCATGTCTTAAGACTCGTGTTCTAGATATGAACAAATGAAATATACAGAAGGTACCTTTGCTTCAAACTCTTAACTGTCTCAAAAGATTAGATAAAATGTGAATATTCACATTATCGTAAGCACCTTTTATATCGACAAAGGCTGTCATCATAAACTCTTTGTGGAGAAAAGATTGGCCTATGTAGAAAGACAGAATTACAAGAGCGTCTAAAACTGAAAGCGTCTCTGTTCATAGTCGGACAATACTCCTTAAAACTTAGTCGTTTCTTTTTAATAAGGAAACGTTTCACTCTTGCAATATAGCGTTTTGCAATGATGAAAGATTCCATAGTTTTATTAACTTGAAATTGTTTGATCAAGAATCTCCTAAGCTTAATAAGTCTGAACCAGAAATTATCCCACCATGGACAGGGATTGCGGTGTGAAAAAATGCAAGAAAACAAGGGAATATTCGCACGCGCAGCGTCATTGATAGACGATACAAAAGAGCTTGCGAAAGCAGAAATCCGTCCATTGCAGCAGAAAAACCAACCCAATTCCACGCCCAACTCTAGACTGCTCACAGTAATCGAATTATTGAATAACACTTTGGAAATAATTGGAAAATAACGTTTGGAGGGACATACCCAGCATACCCCGCCGGCCACTTTAAATAAAATAAGCTGAGCCCTATTAGGTAACGAAATCTTGGAAAACTTAAGCTTAAAAGGTAAGCCATGCCTAATCGAAACTGAAACACCACCATACCCACTATCCTTTCTAGAATGGAAGGAATGATAGCTGGAAATTTTCTTTCGACCAGGCTTCGCACAAAACGAGAATATCGCACTGATTGTTATGAAGGAAATTGAAGAGACTTGGTTTATTCTTAGGAAATGACTTCATATTCCGTTGCATAATACCTAAGAAACTAATACTCCTTCTGTTGAAACCTAGTTTCTAGACAAATGATTATTAAGATTTTTCGGAAATATCGCTTTAAACAAAAGTAGAATAGCAGCAGGATCCTTCTCAAAGGTAGTTTTCCGAGAAGAAAGATACATCTTGATGGTGCCTTTCAGAAAAACCTTCCTTTTGGGAAAGATCTGATTCCCTGCAGCATTTCTTCGATGATAACTCTGACAATTCCCCATTAGGATTCATAAGGACATTATTGCTATAAAAGTTAAGAGAAGGGTTGATTGGCCTTTTGTTAGGAGTGACAGCTTTTGAAAAATTGAACGATCTCTGCAGTTTAAGCAGAGATGGTTTGTTCGTGGTAGAGTGATCAGAACAAATCTTGGATGCTTTATAAAACCAAAAAATTATAAGATGAGAGAGATTTGATTTTCTTTTGTTTCGTAAATTCTGGACAAACTCTCTTAGACAATCGAGTGTTTAACTTAGTGCTATAGTGATTTCCTTCTTACAACAAACAAGAAGGGCTATTCTTACCTGGACAACACTAGAGGAGATGGCCCTTTTACTGCAAGCTGGACATCTGGGCACGGATTTATATTGAGTTTCGTGTGACCACCATCCAATTGAAACACTGAATAACATGCGATATGTAAAGTTCAGGAACTCTGACATAATAAAATAAAAAAACAGGAAGAGATTTACCTTTATAAAGGTAACAACAATAGAAGCAGTATTCACATAGGAAATATTTTGAAATTCATTGATCTTTTTCCGTTTGATTCTTTTTATTTGAATCATGTTTCTTTCAGAATCAGTTTTGATGTTCTCTAAAATAGTCCCTTCTGACACATTAGTATCAACTTCTCCAATAATACCTTTACATGAGGAATGAACTGTCTGCATTTATTATTGAATTAGCTACTTTCATATTTGTGAATTAAATATAATATCCAATTACAAAAATAGGAATAGTTGTAATAATTAAAAAAAATAATAATAAAAATAAAATAAATAAATTGAAACGTATGTTAAATGAAACCAAACGGTTTTTAAAATGTAATAAGGATATTATAATTACTAAAGCCGATAAAGGCGAAAAGACGATTATTATGTACAAAATTGATTATGAAGCCAAAATGAATTTATTATTAAATGACAACAACACATATGCCATTTTAGAAAAAGATTCTACAAACAAAATTCAAAGTGAAAATAATCAACTAATTAGTAGTTGGTTAAATAGTAATTATATAGACGAGTCGGTTTCAAAAAAGTTAAAAATAAATAACGCTATAACCCCGCGAATTTACGATATACCTAAAGTTCATAAACCTAATATTCCTTTAAGGCCCATTGTAAATTGTATGCAGTCACCTACATACAATTTATCAAAATTCTTAGTAATATTGTAAGGAATTCAGAGAATAGTATAAAAAATTCCTGGGAATTTGTTAAATACATAAATAAAAAAATGGTACCACATAATTATGAATTAGTAAGTTTAGATGTGGTATCATTATTCACTAGTGTATCTTTAGCTTTAGCTTTATCTAGTATCGATAAAAAATGGGATTTAATAAAAACTCATACAAATTTACCGAAAAATGAATTCATGTTGGCTGCAAAACTTTGCTTAAATTCTACCTATTTTCAATACAGACACAATATACAAACAAATTTTTGGAACTACAATGGGTTCTCCATTATCTGCAGTGATAGCAAATTTAGTAATGGAGGAGCATGAGCAAGATTCTTTAAGTAAACTAAATTGTCATGTTGAATTTTACAAGCGGTAATGTAATGATTGCATATGTTGCATATCTTTAGGTAAAATAGATCATATTATACACACATTTAATTCCTATCATGACAGATTAAAATTTACGTTTGAAAAAGAAAATCAAAATTCTATTCATTTTTTAAATGTTAAAATAATACATAATAACACGAACACCCTAACTACTATTCAAACATTTCGGTAAATTTAAAAAAAAGCGTAATTAATAGTTTAGTTGACCAGGCTATTAAATTAGCACTTCCTGATTTTAGGAAAGAGAATTTAAGCAAAGTTAGATCAATTTTGAACAATAGTTATCCAAAAGAATTTTACGAGAAACTAATTAAAAAACGAATACATAAAATATACAACACAGGCACTAAACAAAATAGTAAAATGTATCACACAATTCCATACATTAACGACGTAAGTGAAAATTAAATACGAATTTAAAAACTCGGATATAAAAATTACATTTACATCAAACAATAACAGACAGTTGTTTACAAAATTAAAAATTAAGATTAAAAAAGATAATCAAAGTAATGTCGTATATAAATTAGAATGCAAGAACTGTAATAAATGTTACGTAGGGCAAACTAGACAGTATTTAAAAAAATGTCTGTATAATCACCAATACACTGTAACGCATAACATAACCGCGGAAACTGCTTTGTCTAAGCATTCTAAAGAATTACAACATAACTTTGATTTTGAAAATGTTAGGATATTAAAAAAAGAATTATTATTTACAATAATTTAATCGCCTAGTCACGTCTGAGTTTTATAAAATTAAGCTCTTGACTAGGTTTCTTTGCCATGTTTTTCCCTAGTCCTCGAAGAGAATTGTTAGAACTTGACAAAAAATACATTCATATAAGGAGCATTATTATTATGATTATAAATTTACATTTCAAAATATCGTAAATTGTCCACTATATTGTAAACCTAATCCTATATATCACTGAATTTCTTTGTCGGTAGATCATTTTGTTGATAGTCATGGCTAGTTATTTATTTATAATTTGACACAAAATAAATGTCAATTTTATTCCACTGACGAAGTTATAACGAAAACCAGATTATATTGTAAAGGTTTTGGAATAAATTTGATCTTTGTTCGAAGTGGAGTGTTATAATGGACCTAAAAAAGTGGAAAAACTATCAGGAAAATAAGATAAGTTAAAAAAGGTCAGAAAAATACATATATGTACTGTCTAAATATTGGCAACAGCGTAATAGTATATTATAATACAAGTGTATAAGTAAGGCACTTTAAAGGCACTTCTACACGCGTATTATACGCTAGTTTTAATAATGAACATAGCAACAGTTAGAAATTATTGTTGGGTGGTTGCTATGTGATTGCTGTGACATTTAATGTCAAATGTTGTGAATTTAGAATGGACAATATGAGTGGAGAGATTTCTTCGGAAGTTGAACGATTAGCTGAGCAAGCCGAATTGAATATGAAAAGAAAGAAAGAATATGAGAAATTATTAGCTTGCATGACAAAGAAGAATTACCACACTGTGGACGAAACATTGATGCTATTGTGGCGCGATTACTGTCATATGTAATGACAGTATATACCGTAAGTTTTTTTAGGCAAATTAAACTGACAGCTTTTTTAGCGGTAAATTTAAATGATGTATTAGAATCAAATGAGTTATTTACACTTGGATATTCAAATAAATTTCACATATACAACACATTTATAAAAAAATAAGTGCACATTAATGTTAATATGTATTTTATTATTTGCGTTATATTGGTACTAATATCTTAACATAAAATTTGTATTCTAGAAATTTTAAATTAATGTTACAAACTACTATAAATTACGATAGGAAGAAGCACTAGCTTATCCACCATGCTATGTATCGACAAAAACTGGTGTGACTTAATTTAACAATAATGATATATTTTAAATACATAATTCTGCAGTTCTTTCGCAGAAGCACTATCACTGTCGATACTAACATCACTGTCACTGGTGTCACCATTTCCAACCGAGATAATAAATGACTCCACTACATCATCTATTAGGAAGCCATCTAACTTGCATATTTTGCCTTCTTCTTTCATTACATGTTCTACACATTTTGTCTACGTTTCCAAGGTTACATTTGT
>SMLS01072106.1:0-31989 GCA_004785975.1 Popillia japonica
AGTAATACTTTTTCAACGAAGCGAATTTCGGTTTAAAGAAGAGCTTGTATTTATTAAAATTTCCAGCTAAAATTAGCTAAAGGGACCGGAAAGATTAACTTATTATCACCCAACTTCTATTACATTAGTGAGCACCTCGTAATAATTGCAAATGAAAACGATTTTGTGGTTCATCTCTAATTAACTTTTATAACCTTTAAAGCAACATTCTAATTCTATACTCTCTCTGTCTATTTTTCCGAACATATCAATCCGTTTAAGCAACATATATGTTATTGCTGGAATAAACCAAGTTGTTAGTTACAGGGTGGTGGCTATGGTAGCTGGTAATTCGGAAGCCGTGACACTAACAGGCCTAAAGGCAGATACCCAGTATCAGCTTTCCGTGATAGCAATTTGGAACGGGAAAAGGTATAGAAGTAGACCAATTGTCTTCCGAACCATGGGTAAGTACATTTTCGATAAATTTTATCTCTACTAACCTTAGAAATTAATGTTTCAACTTAGAAATGCCTAAATTTTTTTTGTGCATTAATTACATAGTATGTACTTAATAAAGCAAATGCTAGTATTTTGTGTGTGTTATAGAAATAAATAAGATCCAGTGTAAGAATATAGAGAAGCGACTATCTTGAACACTAACTGTTTGGTAATCACAAGGAAGAGGTTACCTATTGAGTAAATTATACAAAACCTCTTTTACCAATGATCTACATAATATGTAATAGTTCACTAGTATATCTGATACATGAACAACGTGAGGCTTCCTCAACAGCATTTTCATAAACCATATAAGTATAAGCGTCAGTAGCAGTTTGAAAAACATCCTTTTTGATACCTTTCAGGATATGTAGTTCGATCACTAGAATGCACTAGAATGCAAAAAGCGCGCTATAGTCCAGTACAACACCCAAAGTATTCATTCATGGAAATCGTTTATAGATTGCGACATATAACCGGAAATTAAACACATTCTATTCACGTACATCAGTCTATTTACACAGACGACAATATATTACATACCTTTTTGACCCTTTCATTATCAGCGCCGTATTTAGCGGACATTTCCTGAACGCCCCGTGTCTACCAACGCCGTGTTTTGCCGGCACTGTGATACCTCTTGATAACAGGTCCAATCTGTTGAAAAAACTTTCACTGACTCATATTGCGCGGACTTAATTCAAGATACAGTAAACGCTGCAATTATTTATCGTAGGAGTAAATGCGCCTTCAGTTAAGCATTACGAATTAGAATAAATCACATATTTGTAAACAAAAATAAAAAAGTGCAAAATAAAAATATAACAAGAAATCATTCGTGAAACCAGATGTTATTTTTTTTAGGTTTCCAACATTGGTTTAAACATTTTATTTGTAGTTTTACTTTTTTTACAGAATATTTTTACGCCTTTAGCAGAATGTCACAAAAAAAGGTCAAGAAGTCGATTATCTAACGAATTGATTGATTCTAATAATCAAAATTATGTTACACTTCGCGGCGTATTGCACTGTTCAATAGCATCACTTTGGCGTATTTGACTGCTGTAAGAAAAGGCTGCTAAAGACGAATGCTAAATGTCAACCAATGTAAAGTTTTAGGAGTTGTGTTTGTAATAAATCTGAAAATTTTACAATTTAGTCTGTCATAGTTTTGTACAACTTACTTTCTCTCTCTCTCTCTCTCTCTCTCTCTCCAATTGATAAAAACACTATAAAAGACAGTGTTATTTCAGATACTACTTATCACCTAATGCTGTTAGCATGTAACACATCAAATCCCACTACTAAATTTAGGGAAAAATAAACAATTCTTGAAAATGGCGCACCTACTTAAAGAGAATATTGCCATACCTTGCATTAAAAATATAATCAGTTTTAATGCGATGATAATAATACTACAATCTATGCTGAAGTGGTACGTTGTTCTTTCTTCTACAAACTTTACATATGCGTCTTAATTCTAATGATTTCCCAACAAATATTCAAATTTATCAAATTTAATTGCACAGCTGTTCTTTTATTGATTGTTTACATTAACCAATGCCAGAAAAAAAAATGATTGTCTGAAACCACTATTTATACTAATCGCAATTTTCTTCACTTTCCTCTTCAGGTGCTTGTCATAACTAGCTGTTATTAGGTTAATCAATTTGAACAGCTTACCTTTCGTGTTTGTTGAAAACTTTCAAGTGTGCCAAACTACTGCAGTCTTCTGAATTACAATTCGCTTTTGAAATACAGTCACTACCAAATTAGTGCAGCTACAAATGCAGCTAATTCCATTTACATATGTATATCAATGAATTTTGTATGCATCTTTGGATCATAAGTGATAACGAAGTTGTAAAATTAACTTTTGAAAATTACGATATTTATTTTATTATTTCATTTGAATCGAAAATATATCATTTATAAATAAATAATACTATTGTGAGATTTACTATTAGTAACTTCTGCACCAAACGCTTCAAGCGGACAAATTATTATATACATATTATCCTACAAATCGTAGCCAGCAATAGTTATTACTGTCTCTTGTTTAGGTAGTACTGGTGTCAAGGAGCTGTACATATTTAGTACTTACATACATACATTTTCTCCACACAGAGGCTTATGTCGTTATTGAAATGGTGGTATCTAACAGCAGCACATCTCAGGCACTTTAGGGCTTAAAGAAAGCTGCATAGTAACATCGATTATAAACTTTGTTATTAAATTTGAAAACGGAACTACAAACACATACTTTACTGCTACGCTACTACACTCTATTGCTTACAAACACTTGTACTGCCCTACTTCCTCTGCCTATAATTCCTCTTGTGCCATAATAATTGGCATTTCACAACAATAAAAAGCAAATTAACAACATACTGATTGCAGTCCTCTGCCTATTTGTACCACACTATGATGATACACTGCGACCTGAAAGATCTATTGTGTCCTCTGTTCACGCTGTATTTACAGCCGGCCAATTAGTCTGATTCCTTTTAGAAAGTGTAGGATGTCGGAAGGCCCCATATTAGGTAGTTCTCTCTTTTCAATTTCATATGCTCCTAGGCGCAAGGTCCTTTAGTTGTACAGTGCAGAGCAGTTTTGAGAGTAGATGGATGGATATTTAATCTTCTTCCCCACAAAATCTGCATTCGCCATCCTTTGTTATTTCAAGTATTCGTTCAGTTTACAATGGCCTGAGAGGTTCCCTGTCAATATATGAATATTAGTTTTGCTGTGCTTAATGCATTCTGAGAATCGCTTCTGGTTATAGGTTCCCAAAAGAGTTGTAGCTTGCCTCATACCGTAGAGATTCTCCCAGGATTTGGATTTTCTCTGTTCTACTACACATTTGAGCTTCCACGGCATTACAATTCTACTTATGCCGCAACAAGGCTATGGCCCCATAAAAAGTGTTCTGGTCCCCTTCTTAGCGAGATTATCTGTTATCTCGTTTTCATTCACTCCCGTGTGTCCTGGAAGGTAGGGTTACCTTGTTACTCTTGCCTAACTCGTTTACTTTGTATAGACACTCCCAAACCATTTTGGAGCTGATAATATGGGAGTTCAGCGCCCTGATGGCTGCTTGATTGTCAGACATTATGATAATTTTGAACCACGTCTCTCACAGTGTGAAAAGAACGTACTGAACCAACACATTATCGTAGTTTTCTCGCAACTATTGCTATTTTTTATTTCCCTTTTTTCTCTTTAAAGTCAATTAAAGCACAATTGCATTACAAATCAACCTATTCCAAACTGGATATACTAATTAGCAATGTACTAAGATTTTCGCAACTACACTGCAGTATTTTACGCCCATATGGTTTCACAACTGTCTCTTTTCTGAAGTAGTAAGATGTAGTTATATTCGTCTAAGAGTAAATGTAAGCAGTATTATGTTATCAATCTAACCTTTATTCGGTATTCGGACCACGCATTTTTTTAAATAAAATTCATAAAAATTACAAACAAATGACTCAAATTCTAATTCAACACTTACTGACGACGACAATGATGGATGATAGTATATGGTTAGCCATATTAGACATATAATTCACAATTTAAACAAGTAAGGTCGCTTCTTAAAAAACAAATAGCGGAGGCTTATCGGACGTACCTCATCAGTGTTGAGCATGGTGTCATTAACAACCCAAAGCATTTCTGGTCATATATTCGCGACAAGAAAAGATCATCCCGTATACCTAGTGAAATGTTCTACAATAATGTTTCTTATACTTATCCGCAAGGAATAGTAGATATTTTCGCGAACTTCTTCAGTAGTGTCTTTGGGACAGCTACTGCTCCATACCATGATCAGTCCGATGAAGTATCGTTATCGAATTGCATTGATGTTGGTACTATTACAGAGATTGATGTTTTAAATGCAATTAAAAAACTTGGAGATTCTCCTTCAACTGGTGATGATCAGGTTCCTGCTTTTATAATAAAGGACTGTGCATATGCTGGCCCACTGGTTAAAGTGTTCAATCTTGCAATCAAAACAGGTGTCTTTCCGCAGGTCTGGAAAATGGCAAAAATTATACCTATATTCAAGAGTGGCGATTCTACCGACGTGACGAACTATCGTCCTATTGCGTTATTGTCTAACTTCTCCAATATATTCGAATCAGTATTATATTCAAAAATATATCCCATGGTAAAATCATTTGTATCACCATGTCAACATGGGTTTATGCGAAAAAGGTCCACGGAGTCAAATCTGGCGTCGTTTACACAGTACACCTCGGAGGTTTTGGATGCGGGAGGTCAAGTCGATGCCATATATACAGACTTTTCCAAAGCCTTCGACCGCATTGATCATGGTATTATTCCTTACAAGCTGCACCAATTCGGGTTCCATCACATGTTAATTACCTTTTTGACGTCCTACTTAAAGGATAGGTCACAGTACGTATTTTATAACGGCTTCAAGTCACCACCATACGTAGCTTCCTCCGGGGTGCCTCAAGGCTCTAATTTGGGGCCACTTCTGTTCCTAATCTTTATCAACGATGTAACATTGAATATTTCTTCAGAGAAGCTAATATTCGCCGATGACCTCAAAATATATCGCGTAATTAATAATCCCATTGATTGTAACATCCTTCAAGCTGATTTAAAAGCTATTTATGAATGGTGCCAATGTAACAACCTGCCTTTGAATTTAGGCAAGTGTAAAGTTATTAGCTCTACAAGGAAACATCAGTCTACTGCATTCAACTATACCTTGAATAACTTCGAATTAGCAAGAGTGGACTCGACTAAAGATTTAGGAGTGTTATTCGACAGTAAATTGTCGTTTTCGGAGCATGTGTCTAACGTGGCGTCCAGCGCGCGCCAAACACTGGGATTTCTCATCAGGAATTGTCGTTCGTTCTCTAACATCACCGCCCTCAAAACACTCTACTTTTCTCTTGTAAGAACTCGCTTAGAATATGCCTGTCTTGTTTGGTCTCCTATTTATCAAACACAGAAAAGACAATTGGAAGTTATCCAGAGACGATTCGTGAAATATCTATGGTTCCAGCTTGATTCGGTATATCCAGAGCGCAACGTTGATCACATGGCACTCTTATCCCGTTTCGATATACCGTCACTAGCCCATAGGAGGATCACGACCAGCTTGAATTTTTTATACAAAATTCTTAACAATGGAATTGACAGTCCATGGCTTCTGAACCGAATCAATTTTTCGGTACCCCAATTCTACCGCCGTCCTTGTGCAACATTCTATCTGCCATTTCCTAGAACCAATATACTTGTCAGGTCACCTGTGTATATGATGTGTGACAAATACAATAGCATAACGGGCGATATAGATATTTACCATAACAGTATGTACACCTTTAAAAACAAAGTCAATAATCACTTCAATCCCTACTTGTTATAAATCATTTATTGAGCATTTTGGTGATTGCCTCTAATTAATTAACTTCTGTGCTTCCTAGATCTTTCTAATTCTGTATTGTAATTTTGTTTTGTAATAATAGATGTAAGTTGCCATACCATACTATAACTCACGACTAATTGTTTTCCCTTTCTGTATTTAAATGTCCTGTAATTGGAATATTTTGTTCTGTTGGGCATTAAATGATTATTATTATTATTATTATTATTATATAATGAAAAGTGACATTACGGAAATGGGAGTACTTTTTAAAGGTTTGAGAATCATTAACTAACCTTTTGTAGTAAGTAGATTTAAAAGTAATACAAAAACCTAAATGTGAAAAAATATAGACACCCACTTTAGATGTTTTTGCAGGTCAGCAGTTGTTCGTTGAAAACGAGTTACATTGTTTCTGAATAGCAATATAGCACATATTCTTAACCGAAATCTATATACATATGTAGTTTAACCAAGTCTCTAGAATCTCTAGTCCTTTATGCTGCATTTAGATCGAAATCGGAACGCTGCGAGTACGAATACTTTGGACGAGTATATGGAGGCCCCACGGCGATCAGTTAAGTGAGAAATATCGTTTCTATGTCTGCGTGGAATGAAGCGGTAATTCCAATATCTGATATAAACATAGCCCCTTTGTTCGCCTAGTCGTAGCAAACTACACATTCCAAACTGTTGAACACTGAGGGAGCAGACAAATTGAATTCGACGACATAAAATCGAAATATCCTACACGCAAGTCTTACAATATACATCTAATGAATGAAATGTTTTTTCTCATTTCTCTCTTGTGAGGCCATGTTGTGTGCCACTAAGGCTGTAGGTACAGTAATTAAAAATAATACACGCAGCTGTATATTCTAAGCTAGAAATGGTAGAAATGGTACATTGATTTAATAGACGCTTTTGACATTTGAAAAAGTTTTCAAATAAGCGTTGTGAAGTTGTACATTGCGCACACACTGACATTTATATCTTGCTGAAAATTTCAAGTTTATGGGTGGTTCCACAATACTCTCCAAAACAGCACGTCGAATACTTTTATGATGTTTAAAAGGTACTCACACCACTTTCGCTAGAGCGGGCGTAGTTTGCTAAGAAGTTTTTTTAAAATGGATACTCTAAAAAATATATTACCAGTTTTTTTCTGTCGCAGGGAACAGACTGAGTGTGTCAGTACCACTGCGAATACGTATTGAATAGTGGAACGCATTTATGCTGGAAAATATTACGCACCAGTGATGTGTACTAGGCCTGTCAACAAACAATTTTTGCTTGAGCACATAACATACTACATACAAAAGAAGACAGTAAAATTTCGTGATCAATTAGTCTTTTTATACTACACCACACTTTCAGTACTTTATACTTTGAGTTTATTAACGGAAGCACTTGTATGTGTAATTGTCTAATTCATGTATGAGACTTACCTGGATATAATAAAGTTCATAAATATGATGTAAAGTAGGAAACCTACCCAACTACATACTGAATGCAAGGCAGTTTATTAATCAGGCAGACCACAATGGCTACTGCTCTAATTGTATCAGTATAACTATGTCGGATAGCATTGTTACACCTAAGCAAATACTGGATTTGAATTATTGTACTCACTGCAGATAATGTAGGAGTACGTAACTACATAGATACAGGTAGAGATCCAGTTAAAATCCGCGAAATGCATTTAGATAGTCTAAAATGTATCACTGTTAGCAATAATCTGGTTATAGTCCAGAAATATATGTGGATTATATATGTGCAATATCAAGTACATCTGCCAGTCATGTTAAATAGAAAAAAATAACAGAAGTAATTTAAACGTTATAGCATGAGTTGCTAGTGTGGTGAGGCAAACAGTAATGCTGAACATTTTCATCAGATCATTAATTGGTCTATTCCAGAATACTCGCTTACTCTTTTAATAATTCCATTAATACAACGGTACCAATTTCTAATTAAAATGCAACAAGCTACATTCATTTTTATAGATTATGGATTAGTATAAGTATTCTTACCACCTTTTATATACTTATCTTATTTTCCAGGTATTTTTTTTCACTTCTAGGTCAATTAAAACACTAAGCAACTAGCCATGCCTATCAACAAAATTATCTACAGACAAAAGATTCAGTGATATATAGGATTATGATTACAATATCGTGGACAATTCAAGATATTTTTAAAATGTAATTTTACGAATAATGATCCTTATATCAATGTATTTTTGTCAACCTCTAACAATTCTGTTCAAGGACTAGGGAAAAACATTGCAAAACACCTAGTCAAGAGCTTAACTTGATAAAATTCAGGCGTGATTAGGTAATTAAATTATTATAAATGATACTTTAATTAGCAATATCTATTCTAAAAGTGACCACGCTATTCTCTCTTTTAATGTACACGTATCATTTAGTATATTAATCTGTTTTTATATTTTCTATTTCTATTTTCTTTTTTTAAATCTTAACATTTTCAGAATCAAAGTTTGTCGTAATTCGTTAGAATGCTTAGACAAAGCAGTTTCGGCGGTTATGTTATGCCTTACAGTATATTTATGATTAAAAAATGGAAAGAAATACCAAGAGAATAAGATAGATTGTGGAGTTTGCGTATATCAATAATATCAATCAAGAGTGGCAGCCATATTGGAAAGAATTCTTGTACTTTAGGTCAAACTTTTGAAGATCATTTTTCTCCATATTTTTTCCGCACACTTAATCTGGTTCTGTTGTTCAAATCGACTCCATCCCCAATCGCTTACTTATTTTATACATTGTGATAATTCCAATTTATCTTTCCAGCATAGTTCATCACTATCGTCTGTATCTTGTCTTTCTATGATTGGGTTACCGATAAAGTTCCACAGATGGATTACTAAGTATAAATACTGCTTTCTATATTACTAATTTTGTTTTCTCTCCGACATCCCCTTTCTCTATAAACGATTTTTGCGGATTATGATACAAATTGGATGTATTTTTTAGTCTTTACTTCTGCGCACTCGGTCTTATAGCCTTCCTTGTATTAAGTCACTCTTTACTGAAAATTTTTTAGGTTCACTTTTGTTGTTAATACTTTATAGGATGCTGCTTCTAAGCCTATAGAAAGTAGACATGTAGAAATATTTTTATGATTATCTTCGTTTTCCGTAACCTAGAATGTTGCTACTGTAGTAGTGTATCTGTTTGTCTGACTAGTTATATACCGTAATAGGATTGTATTCCAACATATTCCTCCTATTAGTCCTAATGATGCCAATTTTATGATCTAACGCTACTGACTCTTCCTTCTAAGTTTGGCGGTAAATAGCTGTTGAAATCGTAACATTTTGGAGATTTGCATTTTTCAGTATTTTACCGATTACTCGAATACTGCCCCCTTTGCGGTAGTTTTGAAGTCCGGTCGAAGGCGGTACTCTTGTAACACGGTTTCCATATAACGCGGAACCAGAATTCCCAGCCCTTCCTATAATACGGTACAGTAGAGCTTCCTATTAATTCGTACGGTGTTATATAGTAACAAGGCTATGAGAAACTTAGTCTGTGCAAATCAGGTTAAATCCTGCATCGTTCTATGGAAATCGAGAACCGCATTATATGGAAATCGCGCCATAAGAAACGTTATATAGGAAACGAGTTGTATGAAAACCGGAAATAAGTAAAATCACTGAATCGATTTAACGTGCACACCTGCCGCGTTATATGGAAGCCGCGCTGTAAGAGACTCAGCCAAGCATATGGACCGCGATGTAAGAGTAGCACGTTATACGAGGGCTGTCGCAATTTGGGATTCCCGATATATGAAAGCCGTAAGAGGATTGAATGTACTCTTATAAAGCAGTCCCGCTGCTTGAGCTTCTTCGCACACGATTGAGACAAGTGCTATCGCACTTGTTACACTTTCTTGATAATGATTTTTTTATAATCCTCTGGGATGCAAACGGATAAGTAAAGAAAAATGAGGGAGTTTTTACAGTGTTCTATTATAATACTTAAAATAGACCATATGATTGGCTGTTCATATTTGTATGATTCTTATTATCTAACAGGGCTGCTGCAACCTTCTTCAGTTTCCCATAACTTTAAGTGCTCGTTGGATCTGAGTTTCTTATAGCGCAATTTGCATGTAACACAGAATCAATCGCATTATAGAAGGGTTGAATGTACTGCCATCGTTAAGTACATTTTCATATTTATTTTTGAGTTGCGGAGGCTGGCAAATACTTATGGTCAAGGCTGTAGGTATAGTGAATTTAATATAAAATATTATGTTGCCTGATCGTTCATCTAAGCATTTTGCGAGAATTGAAGAAGTTATTGTTAGGTACGAAAATCAAACGACAGTGATGCTTTAACGACATTTTCATGAATATTTTGTAATAGAAGCCGAGGTTAGCTAAGCGAAATCGCAACACTACTCAAAGTGATTTATGTATTAGCCTGTGCAATAATGCACTTATAATTGCATGTACAATCAAATTTTAATGAAAATGTAACAGCAAGGAATTAAGATTAAATTTCAAAATTGTTTTGAGAAGGACCTCTTTCATCGGACAGATCTGACTAGCCAATGAAAGTAGCTACAAAAAATCTAACTAGAGCTTTCAATTATCTACCACCTACATATATGTATGTATATAATTTAACTCAAAATCGACTGCTAATTGGAACTTACACACTCTTTATAAAATATTTAATTAATAATGTTATGTTAAGCCTTGATTTTCCTTCCAGGTAAACAAGCCACGTTGGTTCGATACAATGAAATATTTAGCTATGTGGTTAGTTCCTATTGCCAAAAATGGATCTATGGAGCGAACGTTATGCTCTGCGCCACCGCAATTGCGTGACTTTGTCGTATTTGCAGTAGAATTATAAAATATTTGCTATATCTACTTTTTATATGCTAGATATTAGGCAAATAAAGGTATTGCTCCCTTAGGATATTCACCACGAACACACTGCATGTCAATACGCTCTATAATACAAAATGGCATAAATTACTACCGTAATTATATAATTTTTCTAAAAACGAAGGTTGTATATTTCTCGTCATAATTAATTTCTGTGGACTATATTGATTAAACTAATAATGTACCTCCTTTTATTGTATATATACATACAATGTATATTACTACTAGTTTTGACGCATAGGCGTAGGTAGGGCGTTGGCTAAGTAATTTGTACATTACCTGGCCAACGGTTAAACGGAGAAAGTTTGTATAAAAAAAAAACCTCAAACGAGATAACCAACTGTCACAATTTGGGGCTAATTTCATAAATCAGAACAACCTAACATTCAAATATGCAGTAGTCGTCAAAAGATTCTTTCTTTTATAATTTTTATTCGTTTCACATTTAACGCAACTAAGAATAGCAGTGTCTTTAAATAACAAAATACTGTCGTCTTGTGAATTTAAAAATGTGTTGAATTTTGGACAACTTAAAGATAAAATTAAAACTAGAGGAGTATGGAACGGGAAAATTAAAAAAAGAGAAAATCCAGGCTGCCTTAACACTAAAAAGTGATTAATCGAAAATTTAAAAGCGTCACCAGATGATATTACACAAATAGAAGATTCGCAAGAAACTACAATAAATGACACAATCAAGGAAAACGGACGACAAACTTTATAAAGTAGCAGAGACATACGCACGTTCAAGCAAATATTTGTACGTAAACCGAACGTCATTAATCTATGATGAAAAAGAAACGTAGTTATTGCAAAATAAAAATTATTTCCAGATAAAAATAACCACAATTTTAATTTGGATGTTATTTGATCAATTATATTAAAGAAGAACGCAAAAGGTCGCAACTTATGTACTTTGACTTTAGACGTATATAGGCTACAATCCAGGCGTTCCTTGTAATTAATAAAATCATAGTAATAATATCATTCGTAAAATAAAATTACCTAATATCCGACTTTTATCCGAAGCCGGAATTATAATTAGTGGTGGTAATGTAGATTTTGACTATTTTAAATTCTAGATTTTTACAAGTAGGTTCAACAATTTGGGAAACAATATTCACTAAAACCGTTGGTTCACTCATTCCCAAATATTTAGACCCCATTTTGCTGGTTTGTATGGCATAATCTGAACGATCTTGCCCTGAAGCAAACAAAGTCTTCAATCAGTTTTTACATAAACATCTGCTATGATGCACTTCCTTCCACCAGATGTAACCGTTTCAGAAATAATATGATTTGCCGATGAATACCTGCATTTTCATCTTTATAGTCCCTAGATATTATAGCACAATCATATCCCGTTTAAAATTTGGTCACAAGTGCTGTCCACAACATCTGCTGCATCGCTTAGGCATACTAAATCTCTCTCTGCAAATGTAACATAAATCTATTGCCGACATCGACCATGTCCTTTTTGAATGTTCCGATCTTTCTTTCTCCCGAGCGAGCTTTTTGCGAGAAATTTGTAAGCATGTCATGTTTCCAACTAACACAAATAACTTGCTGGCTCTAAATAATAGGATAATATATGACAGTTTGATTGGATTCTTGGCCAAGAACAAAATCCGTCTTTAATTTTGATTTGTTTTTTCGTCCATTTTCGCTGTTTTAGGTTAGCTTTGTCTCCTTGTTGTCCCTTTGTTGAGGTTATCCTTCATTCCGCGGTCTCCTTTTTTGTTTGTAAAGTCGTCACTATAGACCCTGTGACGTGAACTGTTTACCCTTCTTCCTTTCCTTTTTTGCTGTCTTTGTAACATTAGATTCTCTTTCTACTCGAAGTGTAGGATAGGTTGTTTTTTCTTTCGCAGTAATTTAATCCCTATCAATATAAAGACGTGGCTCAATGGCCACTGTAGCCAAGGCCAATCAAGATATCAATCAATCAATCAACATCTTTATGTAACGTTGGGGTTGAGACATGTTACCCAAGTGATACGTGCTCCACTTTATTGTTGGTACTTGCACTGTTCAGAGGAAATGACTATGTATACAAGGTATCTCGTATCGTTATGTTCAAATTTTAGGAGTGTAAAGTAGACTTCATTACACGTAAGAAAAACGCAAAACTTGTATATCGATTATTATTTGTTTCAATGTTACAGGCGTATGAATGTGATTGTCAGATAATGAAAAAAAAAATCCTGAAGTCAGCACAAACTGATTTTATTTAAAAACGTTCAATTAATAATATTTTCGAAATGTCCACCTCCTTGTTGAATGCAGGCCCGTAACCCAACAGAAGAAGTACTTTTCCGAATTCCATTCTTGTATACGATCCAACAACTCTTCTTTTATGTTTGAAACTTGCGCGTAGACTAAATTTTTCATGTACCCCCATAAATAAAAGTCAAGGTGATTAAGATCGGGTGATCTGGGTGGCGATATAACAGGACCATCTTGGCCAATCCATTTTGGATAATTGACATTAACCCAATCTCGGACAGCAATTCCGAAATATGGTTGTGCCCAATCCATGTGAAACTACATGTCTCGTTGAACATTTAGTAGGGCATCCTCTAAAAGACCTGGCCGTTGGTCAATAAGAAATTGAACCTTATTTATCACAGGCCTGTTATTAAATCGTATAACTTGTTTTAAATAAAATTAGTTTGTATTGACTTTAGGATTACTATTTTTTCCATGATCTGACAATCATATTCATAGGTCTGTAACTTTGAAGCAAATAAAAATGAATATACAAGTTTTGTGTTTTTCTGAATAAAGTCTGTTTTACACTCCTAAAACTTGAACATAACGATATGGGACACCTTGTATACTGCAAAAGAAACAAAAATTGTTTTATAAACAGTCGCATTTGATGAACGCAGGCATAGTTGAACGAGTCCTAAGAAAGATGTGTATGTTGTTGGTTGCTGTTTCTCGCACTTAACATCATAACAAATATTCCTTGCGTTATTGTTTTCAATTTCTGAAACATTACTTGTTTCAGAAAGAGCTTCCTCACATGTCATCGAACTTTAAACTTTGCATGTATGTAGGTAGACGCTTCTTTGACATTACTATTGTTCTTATATAACATCTTCGGCCTATATGACAAAAGTTGTGACAACATAAACTAGCAATAGTCATCTGAAATGTATTAATCTAGAAACCTATGCTTGCAGACCTAGCACATCCAGTTTAGGTAAAAATGTTGTGAACATTTAGGGCTTATTACTATCTAATGTAAGTTGCTAGAAAATTTGCCGTAACTTTAACTAATTTATGGCTCTTTAATATAACTTCTATTTAATCGATTACGAGCTTAGGGCTTACCTATCTAGGGTATAGAAGGTTTGCAAATTTCGGAAATCCTAATTTTAATTTTATTATACATATTTTGTTAAGATTTCAGGAAATTACTGAATAAAACTAATTTGATATTATTTTATTCCCACTTACACACTGAAATCTCGTGTATTAGGGATAATTCTAGTTTGACTAACATATACATATATGTAGATTATGTACATAAGTACATACATATAACGGACGACTATAAATGATTGTAAATTGTCGACTTAAGTTGGCAACACTTCTGTAATTTTATGTTAGCACACTTGATTTTTAAATTTCAATTTGTCATATTTGTCAAAGTAAAAGTCATACGAATAAAACCACTCAATTTCATTTTAACAATGGTATTTACTATTGAGCAAAACATATTTATTGTAATGGCTTATTTTCGAAACGGCTTACAAAATGATGAGGGTAATCGGATATATTCGCTGCAATCAACTTTTGAACAATTTGTTGCAATGTATCCAGAGGACCAAGTTGATTATCGTAGCTTTACTATACACACTACAAGCATTGTTGAAAGGGTTTTGAATACCGGTAATGTGGCTAACGGTAAATCTACTAGCCGTCCTACTGTTGCTACACCTGATGTTTTGAATACTGTTAATGAACGTGTTGCAGAAAATCCTCATATTTCAGTACGTCGTTTATCTCAACAAATAGGTAAAGTCCCATTATCAATTATTATTATTTCCTTTTAACCTTTCTTACGTCTTTTCCGGAACTCTCCTATGAATCCACTCGTAAGATCCTAAAAAAGCATTTACATTTACATCCGTATAAATTTACAATTATTCAGCAACTTCATCCACCTGATTTCGTATTACGAACACAGTTTTGTTACTGGTATAATAACAATCTGCATAATAATATTAACCAGCAAAATAACACTTTTTATTCGAATGAGGCTTGGTTTCATCTGTCTGGTTATATCAATTCCCAGAACTTCAGAACTTTGTCGGCAGAGAATCCGTCCAGAGAACTTAATCCAAGTGCCATTGCATCCAGTTAGAATCGGTGTTTGGGTGGCAATGTCACGACAAAGAATTATTGGTCCGATATTCTTTCAAGAAACGATTAATGCTCAACGCTACCAAACCATTATTTTGGAATCATTTATAAATCAATTGCATGACATAGAGTTAACGAGTGGTTATTTTCAGCAAGATTCAACTACAGCACACACTGCACAAATAGCAATTAATTATTTATACCAATTCTTCCTAGACCGTTTGATTAGTGTAGGTTTGTGGCCAAGTAGATCTCCCGATTTGACGCCGCTAGATTTCTTTTTGTTCCCTTATTTGAAAAACACAATATACTGGAATCAAATACAGAATTTACACCAGTTGCGGAACGCTATTGAGGAGGCAATAGCAAATATAGGACCCGAAATGTTAACTAATGTATTTAATAATTTATCACGACGAGTACAGTGTTGTTTAGCAGTGGAAGGTCGACACTTTGAGCATATTAATTGAATCATTTTTGTTTAGTCGTTTAAAATATGCGTTCAAAAAACTTTCATCCATCGTTTTCTATAAATCTTCCTTCTGGTATCACTAAACAAACATGCATAACGCATCCATATGATACAAATGACATAACCTACAAAGTTGTACCTATATACAATGAATAAGGCTAAGATACCCTGTCAATCTTTTGTGTAAAATATATAATAGCATTTGTATGGATTGCGGTATATTTCACTGTAGTGTAATTGATTTGTATAATGCATACTTGTCGAGTTGTAAATCGAGATATTGCTAATTTTGTTTTGAATTACCTAGATTGTAAGTCTATTTTCTACACTACTGTATATTACTTAGTTGTATTTGTAATTTGTCCTTAATTTGGCCTACGCTGTTGGACAATAAATTATTATTATTATTAGTATTGTTATTATTACCAGGCAAGCCAATTTTTCCGTCTTGCCAAAGTTAATATTTGTACTAATCATTTATAGTCACTTGATATGTTTCTCGTAATAGATACAAGGTACGCACAAATTAATAAGGTAATAAAGTTGATTTACTCACAATATAACGGCAAAATTGAGTAGGTAAACAACATGCACTCAGCATATTTTATATCAAAAATGGAGTTCTTAGCCAATAGCTACTACATTTATGAATCACGTTTATTCTTTCTAGAGATGTTACAAGCTAAAAAATCAATGCGATAAAAAAATGTATCGTGATTTCTAATGTCTAAGCTTTGTCTGTATCATATTTGAAACTTACTCATGGAAAAGTGACTTAAGTGTTTTGCCTGTTGACTAAATAACAGTAGCATTTTGCAAACAGTGCTGGACTTATCACTACGCCGGCCGCCACACCTAAATCAGCACGAACTTTTCGGTCTGTTATTTTTTCCAAAATGACTATTTTCGTTATTTGCTGAAAATGCAGTAATATTGCCTCAAACCCATGATTACGTTGTTGGCCGGATTTTTTCACGCAATAACAGCAATTCAACTTGCTGCAATGCTCGGTATCAAAACATTTCATTAGTAGTGACACTTTTGTGACACTAACAATAAGACACCATCTGTATAACCACCTGCAAAGGTGATTATAGTTTCTATGCTATATCTATCACGCTTTCGGTTCAATCAAATTCAATTTCTCTTCAAATAATTTGGAAATTTAATTATGTATAAAGTCTAACGAACTAAACCTTGCAAATCCAACTGGAATTCGTACAAATATTCCATAATAAAAGGTTTCCAGTCTCATAACTTATTAGATTTACATAAATTTTATATTTTATTCCAGATTATTTTATTAAACTGCATCCTTCTATTACCTGTTTCGAAATGAAATATTAAACGTCATTGTTTTAACTAAAGCTAGAGCTTTAATGACAGAAGTATAATACATCTTTACGCCATAATTAAGTAATTCCATAGAGATTTTTCTATTACTACATCTTTGTTCATTTATACATTATCCTTAGGAATACCTACATAAATCGGACAAACATATTATATTAAGCTAGACAATGCAATTCAAAGAAGCTGAAGAGTACCCAACTACAGGAAGGTTGATGACACTGAACATCCAGTGACAATTCCATTATAAACCAGGGAACTTCTTCATTTAAACTAATACCACATGTGCAGAGTGTGCCACATTCTTTGTACGATACGATAGTAGTAGTTCCTGCAACACAAGTTATGAGCAACCAACAAAAACGAATATCGATTGATGTCCATTCGTGCGAGTATGTATGTCGTTTACGACTTAATAACAAAACCTCGACGTTTCCTCTATTTATGAAGCTTTTTTGTCATATACAACATGTGAAGTTCTTTCACTGATTGAAACCTTGTTTTATATAAGTAAGAATTTTCTTTTTATATATTGTGTTTTGAAGGACACTATCATATACTCTACTACTAAAGCATCTACTTTAATTGAGCTTGATGTATGTAGGTGCTAAACGCTACATTGATGTTAATTTTAAAGAAAAATAGTGTGATGTGTATAAATTTTTCACACTCACTAATGAATCCGCTTCACGCAATTTAATTTTGTAATTTTCCATATTTCTACATCAGCTTAAGAATGGGTGGCTTCTAATATTAACTTAATTTGAAAAATAGCGTATTATACATATGGATTTTCCTTCCAGTCAGCGCACGGTATTTAATTGAATTCAACTCCTCTCACATTGCAGGTCATTAAATGAGAAGCATTTGATTAAATTCCGTTTGTAATTAATTAATACAAGCCATAGCAACCTAATATAAGGTAACAACTATGTATCTATATAAAGTATACAGAAGAGCAGAAGTGTAGCAGTTTAATAGGTACTTACGTTTCAAGAGATTTCGCGGATGTGAAGTTTGTAGACCAAGACGCAGATAGGATGCGTGCCACATAAAACACAGCAAAAGTACTTATAATACTTACAAATACGTGCACTGTTCTCGCAGTTACATACCATCAATCTAAGTAGTTAGCAATCAACTTACGTAGCGGGCGATTAATATAGTAGAACGGTTTTATGTAATGGATAGCAATAAAGATTCAAAACGTTGCGTAATTGCTTAAGGAATGAGATTTTACTATATTTCTGGGAAACACCACTGGATTACGAAGATTTCGCACAACAATGGATTTCAGAGCTGGTCCCTGTCGCACCAAGGCGTACCGTAATTTGATACAAAAATTTAAAAGAACAGGGTTTGTAACTCACCTACCAGGAAGGCAGACCAAGAACTAGTGATGTCCGAGTTATAGAGGTTCTTCATGGAAATCACGACATAGATAGAGGTTATCAACCAGTAATTTGGTGGTGTCCATTTAAACTGAATATGCTTTTTTTCTTTGCGAGTAATGGCTCTGATGGAAATTGAATGCGAATGGTTATCTCGTATTTTATGGACGGAGGAGACACATTTCACTCTACTCTGAATGGTAGAGTCAGTACTCAAATCTGTAGAATCTGATTGCAGAAAATCCACAAGAAATCGTTCAACAAGGTCTTCATTACAAGAAAATCACCGTTTGGTGCGGTTTTACAACTGATTTTAACATTAATCTAATCCAATGTTCTTAACGAATCCCAGGATTGGTTTGGGCGCCAAAGTTTTAATCTGTTCAGGTGCTACAGTCGTCTGTCCTAGATGCTAAAACCTTTGTCGCCCTAATGTTTTTCACTCGCAAAGTATGTGTCTCAGTTCACAAAATCAACACATGGCTTGATCAAATTTGCTCATCTTTTCGTTGTGTCAATAACCAGTAAGCAGCCTGCGCGGGTCTTTAAATCTGGTTTTGTTAAATCAGGAATTTTTTTATTACTACGTATTTGGCGATCAGTTAATAATTATTTTTCTTTGCTCTTATCCGGGTGTTTTCCTCCAGATGGATCCCATTTCCTCTACTTCCCAGTCTTTAAGTTCCTTATTGAGCTGGCGCTTTGACACGCCAAACAAAGGTTCTGGTCGAATGAAATGCCTGGAACCCACATCAGGGTTACCCTGTTTCTCGTTACCAGTTGCATCACCCTACGTTCCCAGACCAATTTAGACTCAAAGGTGTGGGTAGCTAGTTCTCAGGCCCTTATCTAGGTTTTACCGAACGCAAAGATCTACAGCGTGTATCTCTTCTTGAAAGATTGTTGAAGATTGGACTCTAAAGGGGTTGATTCTCAATCCATTAACGACACCTCGTACCCCTTTGCTGATTTTGGATCCATCTGTATACCAGACACGGGATCCGTTTTCATAATTGGGTTCACCAGAGCACCATTCCTCGCGGATGGAAAATAGCATCCTGGATGGTTGCTTGTGATGCAATTTGACAGTCATGCTGTCCGTTGGCTTCTTTAGGCATTGAACCTCTTCTCGTTAGTCACCTAGAATCCTTAGGTGTCTAGTTATATCACCCTATTTGAATCGATGTGTTATACTTAGCCGGTGCGCACTGAGAACTGCAGTTTCCGTAAGTGCCAAGTGCAGGAGTGTTACTCTCACCAGTACCTCCATTGAAGCGGTTGGACAGGTACGCATCGCTTCTGTGGTTTCCAGACATGCTAGTCACTGCAGTTTCTGCAGCTAACTTTGTACTATCGTTTCATTGGTTTTTGGCCACTATACTAGGCTGGCGTACGTGACCATGGGTGTTTAGAAGACGACTAACAAGGCTACAAGAATTAAGCAATATTACTGAGCAAGTTGGTGCAATGTTACGAAATGGTGTGTATAATTTCAATGAAAAGTTGCTATCTTACAACAACTAAATCATATTGAACAATTGCCGTAACTGGTTTGGAGCATACTAAATCCCGTTCCTTAAGCAATTTGACTTCTTTTAGTTTTATCATTAGCTTAATTTATTAAAAAAATTTGGTAATGTAAAATATGTCTTTTACTTTATGATAACCCCAAACTTGTGATATTTAAAACATACTGTGGGATTTACGAAATATTAGAGTGCTTTCTAAATCTATATCTGAAAATAATTGCTATTCTATGAGATATATAGGAACCCTAAAGCGTTTGACCGATATGTCGACCATTAGTATCTACAACAAACCTATCACAAACAAATTTAATGAAAATCAATTTACTAAACGCAATTTGTGATTAATAAAATTCGGCTGAGATCACATAAAGAATACATATCTATTCGAGTTCTTACAGTAAGATTAACGTTTTCTGTTGATCTAGTTCTTACACTGTACTACTAGTATATCAAAATATGAAGGTTTTTGAAAGTCGATAGAAATTGTATTTACATTATTTACAGAAAAGTACTTTCAGCTTGCCTATATTTTACTTCGAGCTTCAGATTAGATGGCATATTTAGTCAATCATGCACTGTCAATATATGTCATAAAATAATGTACTAGAAACGAATAAATGGCCACTAACATGTGTATAAAACACAAAATTCTCTCTTCTATTATTACTTCTACAAGTTCAAGAAAGATATCGCTTATTAGAAACTTATTAGTTTAATGTAATTGAGGAGACTGTATTTTCTATATAAATGAATAGGAACAGATTAATTTAACGAGTTTAGAAACAGTTCATAGAAAAAAATATCTTAGAAGATACCTATACTTAAGTTTGGCGATTGCCACATTTCCAAATTTCGTTTTTAGAAGCATGGCTGTATAGTATACCGCTAAATAAAGTACTAAACTAAAGCTTGGGTTGGGTGTTTCAGTAGGTTTTAAATTATAACTTGTTACGATCAATTAACAACAACAGTCTGTTATTAAACCAATACCTGAGCAATCCCCTCATGATTTGGTAATACGTTTCATATCCCAGTCAAACTTATACCGCTAATTACACACAAAATAAATTAAATACTCGGCGCCTCCACCTAATATGTTATTCGCCAGTCTGTTCGCTTTTTCGTTTTGTAAATAAGTCAGTTAAACATTGCAATAAGTTATTGTCCTAAAAACTTCTAAAAGAACTGTTTTATGTACATACATACTTCAGAATCTACTAGAATAAAGTAAAATACTAAGGAATAGCGATTTTGGCTACAACTTCACCCCAGCTGCGATAATAGAAAGATATTGCACTAAAATAATCTTAAAACAAATGAAACTAAGAAAGACTAACGTATTATTTTATATTTACTATACATAGGTATATATGGAAGTAACGAAAACTAAAGCTGAAAGTAGTGAGTCTACCGGTATAAGAATTTAACTATGTAGTCTAGTTTCTAAGCAAACAAGAACGTTTGTGTGTGTGACTATTTTTTTAAAGAAATAAGGATTCCACCAATAAAGTACCAATTGAGTAGTAGTACCTACATACATTACAACACAATTTCTGGATTTGCACAATGATTTAAAACAATAAAAATTTTACATTTATCCTATACCCTACTAGTATCGTCAAACGAATTAGCACAATCATTTGGCTTCTTTTTCAGATCTTAGATAGAATTCAATAGAATACATTGACACTGAAGGAATCGCTTTTAAGGATATATATTATACGTAATCATCACGAAATAACAAATAGAAATTTTTTATTGACATACCACGCACAAATGCTATATTTTAATCCATTTTTCCATAAATGCTGGTTTTGAATACTAGATTTGCAATAATACATATACTACTCGGTTGGCAGATATAAATGTGTCAACGCAGTAAAATTCCTTCTTCGATCTTACAATAATAATAATTTCCTGTGAGTTACACACATACATACATACACATGTAGATAGAGTACGTTAACGTTACACAAGCCTTATTACAGAAAATGAATGCCTATAAGCCAATTATCTAATCACCTGTTCTGAATGTATTATTTCGGGTCTACTAAATTTACCACTTTACTGCTAATTTATTGTTTTTGTTGTTGTACTGAAGGTCTACTTGGTAGTGAAATTGATAGCGCAGTAATATAACTTGGAAGGTCGTTTATGTAGAGAATAAAGATCAGCTTCCCTTGGGATGTCCATATTTAGCTCAAAATTCTCAGAAGTAGTGCGCCCAGTCAAATATATAGAATACACTGTTTCTGTTGAACAACAAAACAGTCAGGAGCCATTATACACCTTTTCACCGAATGAAGGCAAATCATCTACAAGAAGCTTTACCTTTCGTTCACTAAGGAGTTCGATTTAGGACCCCTCTTATTAAGCATTTAGCTACTATTAACTGTTACATCAATATACAGATGAAATGAGGCTCTATCGTTGCATTTGTTTCCGATATTGATCACAAACTAGGTAATTAAAGACCATTCACGGCAGCGTTCTAAGTATTGTTAAACTAACAATATGCAATTAATTGTACTTTTGGACAATTAATTGCACATTATACATTTAAATGTATATTATACACCTCACTAGCTCATTAATCAGGTTAGAGGAAAAAGTAAACACTATAGATTTGTCAAGCGACGTTCGACTACTCACTGTAGCAGAGACAGTTAGAATCTCTAATAGGAAATGGATCGCGATAGTGGCGTTAGCTATAAGAAATCCGTTTAATATGGCTCCCTGGAATAAAGTACTTGGCGAGTTGGCAAAAAGGAAAGTTTCCAAGTATCCTTTTAATATCATCAATGACTATTTCCGCGATACGAAGATTACTCTGAATGGAGAATGATGCCTGCATGTTAGCGCTGGGGTACAGCAGGGTTCGGTACTGGATCCCTCTTTGTGAAATATCATGTACGACAGAGTTCTGAACCTGGAATGGATGATGTTCAACGCAAGCGAGGCTTTGGATAATCTCGAACGAATTAGAAATAACTCCACAGAAATGAGAGGCCGCGATACTCAAGAGATCTCGTAATATAGAAAACATTTATCGTGAGGCGCTGGGTAAAAGTACATTCCCTAAAACAGAATTAAAATTCTTGGCTGTTATCCTGGACAGGAATTCGCCTTTAGGGCCGCACGTGAGGGAGGGCCGAATCCAGCCTGATAGCTTTGCAAAAAATCCTACCAATATAGGAAGTAAAAAGAATGAGACGTTGTATACAATAATTCAGTCGCAACTACTTTACGCAATACCAGCTTGTATTAGAGCGTTAGACACCAACAAATACAAGAACGGCATGGAGAAGCTTCAAAGACGAACCCTCCTGAAGGTAGTGAGCGGATACAGAACAGTGTCACGAAGCATAGTGCAAGTGATTGCTCAGAGGAGGGCTTCTCATTTCAAAGAAAAACAGTTAAGAACGCAGCTGAGGGAAGTGATGCTCAACATATGGCAATGACAACGGGATAATTTTAATTTGGTGGCTGTATGGACGAAAACCTTAATTCCTGTGTTGTACTATAGGTTCAATGCAAATTTAGAAGAGCAGATTACTTCCTGACACAGTTCCTGTCAGGACATGAGCATTTGCAGCCATATCTCAAGAGGTTCAGTCTTGTGGAAAGCGATGCATTGCGGTGTTATCGATACGCTGGATCACGCAATAATAGCTTGCGGCAGATGGGGCAAAGAAAGGAAGGAATTAGAGAGCAAGCTTGGCAAAAGGCTAGATCAGAATAATATCATTAAACCACTGATTGAATCTAAGAAAAATTGGACGGAAATAGGAGCATTAATAGTGACGATGCTGTCTTCGCAAGAAGTAGAACAAAGAACCAGCACTAGCGCACATATAGAATAGGACAGGGACAAGAAAGAGCTATTACACCATAGAAAGAAGACCCGATCTCCTAATCCTCATTATGTGAAGAAAGGGGCAAGTTGGGAGAAGCGTTAAGGAAAGACAGCCCAGTCACACTTGAAGAAAAGTCCAAAAGGACAGTACCGAGAGTGATAACGGGGGCGATTCAGTTGGGCCACTTGTTGAAGGCTGCGACCTTCCTACACCCTAATAAAAAAAATCTATATATGCTCAAACTAATAAGATAATGCTGAATATTTATAGCTGTAAACATATATTCTTGTAAAGTATAACCATGTCACAAGAAGTTACTTTTGTGACAATTTGGTGTCGCGTATGTAACAGTTGACTGATGAGAACAAAACCCTCTTCATGTGTTGCACACGATAGTATCGTTCTAGGTAGATATTTCAATAATGCTACGTCAAAATACGATAGTTACCAGTTACCGATCGATAGTGACAGATATGCAAGCAGACATTTAATCATCAGTACCAATAATAAGACAATGTCTACTTCATCAGCTAATATTTTTTTTCAGCATTTGACCAAATACGTAGACATATGTATATCCACTTGCAATCTGGACTCTACAATTGTATGTCCATCTTCTTCTTGAAGCTTGGAATCAATATTTAGCGAATATATTTGACTGCATGTATCAGAACTTTTTTATTTGTTTAGGATGCAGTACGCTGTTAAGAAGAGTAAGACAAACTGGCAACACTGAATTAATATCACGAATAGATTACCAAAATGTAGAATAGGTATAAACAAAGATGATTTTTTAATTTTTTCACTTATGTGTATAGTTGCTACTCCCACATCAACGTCTTGCACTACACATCCACCAGTTACCTGTTATGTAAAGAAAAGAATGGTGATACGAAATAATCAATTCTATTAAAATCACCTGTTTTCCGATGGTTCTCGCTGTTAGATTATAATGACATTAGCAATTTTGTTTTCGTGTGTTTATTCCATAGTATTATGTGATTGCTAGAACGAATTATCATCAATTTCCGGAGTGAATACGCCATTTCGTACACGTAAATGTTGTCAATATTGATTATGCCTGCAAGATATACTCTACTGGACCTCAATTATCCAACCGCTCGTGCTGCTCGACAATTCATCAAACATTCGATGTTGTTACCAATAACCCGATACCCCAACTTTAGTCTATTTATATCTTTGTTATAATGCTTGGAACGCATGACATTTATAATGTAAACATATTCATCAATTATTGTTACCCAGCGACATTACGTTAGTATCTTGCCTACCTAATTTAAGAGCGATAAATCTACACTAGATATTTGTAATGCAAGCTTGTGTGTTAACGTTTTGTCATCTTGAAGATACGATGTGATATATGTACATATGTAAACAAGCCGTGTATTCTAAAGTGCCCTAATGCAAAACATATCAAATCAAGAATCTGTCCAGTTAATAGTTGCTATCAATTAGAACCGCAATTCTTTGACGACAATTTATAATTTATACACGCTTCCAGTAACTTCTATGCACATATGTCTCTATACTTAATAATATATCATATCTAAGACAGGGATTTTTAGAATACAATAATTTGCTGCAGTTTCCGCACAAGTATTAAATGAGTTTTCCACTATTTTTTAAGTTGGCAATCGTTTACTTGTATCGCTCATAACACTTCGAAAATTATGTGATTTGGTCGAGCGAATACCCGCAATCACAATCCCACAGAGCTGATATGGAACGAAGTACATGCAGGAGTGAAGACTCTGAAATACTATTGAACTACTGCGATAATATTCCCGTTAAAATCCTACCTAAATGCAGATAATACCAGCTACTCACACGCAAGGGAGTGGTTTTGTAGATGACGAAAAAGTTTCCTTTTCATACAAGCATTGACCAGAAAGAGTGTTATAAGTTTGTTAGTGTAAAATACTGTTTGATTATTTTGCAATATTTTTTTGTGTGGAATCCAGTATTTGTTGCTATTTTGAATTTTCCAGCTTAGCTAAACTTACACAAAGTATAGCGTATTTTCAGGGCAGCAGAATTAGCTCATTTGAATGATTATTTGAGCTGGTTTGTAACGAGAATACTAGAATGCCATTACTTCTTCTAAGTTTAAAATGCATTCCCAATACATACACAGAGTTTTCATTTCAAAACTAGCCACCCGAAATATCTTTTAAAATATGTTGAATTGAATTTAACAAAAAAGCAAGTCAATTTAGATTTACGGGGGGACAAATTTTACATGTATCTGCGACCCCGTAATATCAACCCCTAACCGGGGCGGCGGTGAAAATCATATTGAAAAGTTCAAATAGGAAGGGGTATTGAGTGATACATCTTTGAAAAGGTCTTGTTATTAGTAATCTTTTAGCACTTTATTTTTTTAAATAGGATGATTTTTCTTCAAGTTATGCTCTTTTAAAGTTAAAAAAAATCGAAATTTTAAACTTTTAGATTGTTAGATAAAATGATACTTGTTGAGTAGCAACAAATTACTAATATTATTTCTGTAATTGAAAAAAAAACAAATGTCAACACTGACCTAAAAAGTTAATAAAGAACGTTAAAGGTTTTTCTTGCAAATGCTGTGTTTGCCTTGTACGTTAGCTTTTTTTAAAAGATTTAGTTTTAAACTTGCCTTCCTTGTGTAGTGACCACTGAATTAGGACAATGGTTTATTCGTTACAAGAAAGAATTGAGGTTACCTTTATTTATCAAAATTCATCAAAATATTATTTAGTTAAGTTATAATAGTTTAGTTAAAGATACTGTTTAATATCATTTTTAGTATGCATGCATTATAAACCAATCAAAACACACCCATAAGCGTGCATAATCGGGCGTTTATCGCACGGCGTGCGTATAAAGGTTGCTTGGTAACAGCCAACCCCAAGCGTTTAATAGTCCAGTGAAATGTCGGGAAATGTCAAGCACTCGTAACGTTAAAGCCACTCCGCTTCGCGGACTATTTTAGTCGCAATTTAATCAATTTTCCGAGCTGTTTTCCATGCCAGATAAGTGTTCCAAAATAGAGCAATTGATTGGACTAAAAGTAATTGATAGTAAGTAGGAATAATGTAAAAATTTATTAACTGAATTGCTGGCCAAAGTTTATAGTTTGCTATCATTATGTCTACATAATTAGCTTTAATGTGTCGTTGAGTTTCTTCCCACGATTTTCTTTCGAGTGTAATCAAAGTTGTTAAAAATACTAACATCATGCAAGGAGCAAACAGTAACTGATCCATTGCTACCTTTTTTAAAGCTTATGCAGAAGAACACCGTTGTCCCGTAGAACAGCCCGCGAGTTTAACAGAGATATCAAAACAAAAATGTTGGCCACCAGTATATGACCAGTGACCAGTGACGCCTAATCACTGGAAGTGTGTGCAATATCAGTGTCAAAAGACCTAGAGTGTTAACAGAAGCTGCCCAAGTTGAAGTACTAGGTCATCTTGCCATGAATCCTCAAGAATCAATACCAAACGTCTCGAGATTAACAAACATTTCCGTTGGTTTTGTACATAAAACCTTACGACGGAACAAATTCTTCCCTTACAAGATACAGCTTTTTCAGCTTGGCGAGGATGATTATGACGGAAGGATGGAATCCTGTGAAGTACTGACTGAAAGAGCAAATGCACTACCTAATTTTATAAAACAACATTCGCTTTAGTGACGTAGCAAGTTTCTTTTTAAATGGGTTTGTTAATAAACACAATTGTAGATATTGGGACAATGCCAATGCACACGTTTTTCGTGAAGAGCACACACTATTTCCACAAAAAATTAATGTATGAAATTTATTTAAATCTATTAGCAAATGTGATAGATCCCCTTATAACTGAATATCTAGAAAACCAAACCGGTCAAAACGGAAATTTGTTACTAGAAGAAGAAAACCTATTTTTCAACACGATGGAGCTCCTCCACATTATGGTCTGCCGGTACGAAATTGGCTCCATGAGAGGTTATAACTGGATCGGAAGAAAGGGCGCTATAGAATGGCCAGCGAGGTCACCAGACTTAACACCCCTTGACTTTTTTTATGGAGCCATCTAAAGACAGCAGTGTATAAAACTCAACCTCAGAATATTCATGATGTTAGGCGTAGAATAGTGGAGGAGTGCGAGCGCACTACCCAACAGACGTTTCAAAAAGTGCAGGAAGAGTTCCAGCAGTGGCTTTATCATTGCGTTGCCAATAATGGAGGGCATTTTGAACAGCTGTTGAATTATGTAAAACTTCATTCTGACGCTAATAACATAATTTTCACTAAAATGTTGATTTTTAATTTTTAAACTTTAAAAGAGCATAACTTGTAGAAAAATCATACGATTTAAAAAAATAAAACGCTAAAAGATTGCTAGTAACAAGACCTTCTCAAAAATGTATCACTCAATACCCCTTCCTATTTAAACTTTCTGATATGATTTTTCCCCGCTTAGGGGTTGACACTACGGGGTCGCAGATACACCTAACATTTGTCCTCCCGTAAATCTAAATTGATCTGTCCTTTATTAAATTCAATTCAATGTATTTTAAAAGTTATTCCGTGAGGCTAGTTTTGAAATGAAAGCCCTGTATATGTAAATTTAAACGAAATACTATATTTAAATATGTATGTTGTACATATATGAGCCAGCTTCAATTAAAATCTGCCTAGCTCTCTCTTGACGGGCGACGTTCGAAGTTCGAAGTATGACGAATGTGACGTCTTATGCAGTTGTTTGATTTCTACATTCTTTAGGTACAACAATGAATTAATTAATTGAAATTTGTTTATTAATTAAATGTCTGATAGACATGCATTTTTTGAAGACTGTTATCTTTTAAGAATTGATAACCGCTTAGTACTGCACAGATTCTGGCATATGTGCTGACTTGTCAAAATGTTTTTCTGCTAAAACTTGAACTTTGTATTTATTTTGTGCCCTGGAAGAAGAAAGTCGCCCTCGAAAATTCTTTTAAGTTCATCGTAGCACCGCCGGGTCTTTGTTTGAAAATTATATAAGGATTTACTACAATTATGTCCAAAAAGTAACAAACAGTAGTCTGCCACCATTTTTTTACTGTTTTCTTCTGCCACATAAATGCTTCTCAGCATATTTACGTTAACTCTTGATAAGTTCAGGACACTTTATGTCTTCCACGATAATTGAAGTAGGTACTTTCCTTTTGTTTTCTACTTACCGTAGAAAAACTATTTGAATCATGATAATTTATCAGGTTTTAAGTCAGGTAAATTTTGTCTGTTTGTGTTTCTAATAGCACCAGTGGCATATATTTTCTCAGCAAAAAGTTATAGCATTAATTCTACGGATGAAAGAAAGTTGACAGAGTTCAGTTTGTGTTTCTTTCCAGCAAAACTACGTATTAAATCGATTACAATTCTTTGGATAAGTTTCATTTTAGTAATATTGGCCATTTTTCCTGCGTATATTTGAAATGCTCTCTGTGTGTATGCCATTATGGATGCAAGTCCAACGTGTATTACGCACTGCAATTCTAAATTACTACGCAGCTCCAAATTTGAATTGAAAAGTACTAACCAATTGAATTTTACTCTGGATAATCTAATCAAATATTACGCAATGGCGGAAAAACAGCAGCCTCAAACATTTCACTTGCTCTCTAAAATTATAAATGGCTAATGTGTTGGAATTGTTGGAGTAACATGTGTGTTTCCTGTGGATTTGGTAAAAACGCTATACTCAGATAAATACAGTATGACGATGAGAACTCTTTAGTTTTGTATTAGAATTAGAAATAACTAAGAAAAGACAGTTAAAGAATCGGTTCCTACTAGAATATCTAGCATCGGGTGGACTTTCTACAATTTATTGCAGGCGCACTCATTCTTTTTTGGTTGCAGATTGTTGTCGACTGGATGTAAATATACAAAGAACCAATTAAACCTTGCATACAACATTAGTGAACATATATGGTGGCCTCTCGTTTCATCTAACGACGATCAAAAATCTTTGTGGTTGATCCCAAGTGAACTTTCTAATTCTTTAATGGTAACAGGAACGAAAGATTTTCCAGATTTTGTAGCGTATAGATTGGTTTTTCGGTAGAATCAGCGAAGGTCACAATCATTTCCAACAAATTCTTTATACGACGAAATTTCAGCAATTACTTTGTCCCAAATCAGTCGAAGTCAGTTTTTTAAGACGTCAATAACCAACCGATTCTTTTGAAGAATACGTTCAAGCGACGTATTTAAGAAATCAGAAAAACCTTGTCATCGACTGGCGTAGTAATTCCCAAAAGGACCACATCATTTTTTTACGAAATTAAGTACTGAGTTTTCTATTACATTTGGTATTACAAGATTCCGTAACGAAAGCACATTGTTACTGTGCATTTTGTTCATAAAAGCAACTAAACACAGCAACGTAAATAGTTTAAGGCCTCACAACGTATGAAACGACTTAATTTAAATAATATTAAAAGTAATACCTACAGCACTTTGAAATAATTTATTTCGTATAAATGCCGCTATTGTGCAATGTGTTTTGGTGAAGGTACGCAACACCAGCAAAAATTCCAGTATGGGTGGGCACTGCGTGGGACCACTTATACGCGAAGGATTAACTGAATATAATCCCAAACAATGATGCTGATTTTAGAAACGCCTATGTTTCACTACTAACTTTGCCACATATTCATATGCAGTAAATTCTTCCTGGAGAGATTCTTATTTATTTCATGTAAGTTATGAATTTTCCGTTTTGTTCTTATTGCATTGTTATTCCGACTAATTAGTAAAGAAATTGGTTTTTAATGTTGGTAAATTTCAACAATAACAAGGCCGCCATTACATATATACGCCGAATAAATATGCGAACATTCTGTTAACTTACAGTGGGTGGCCAAATATGGTAGACAACGAATGTGCGATATTAAATTGCCCTTCCTATTGTACATTTGAGAATGTTGAACAGAGAATAATAATTACTAATTTTAATCGATTTAATTAGCGCATATCAATTATTTACGTTTTAAAATGGGATTTAGCAGATCATGGATAAATAGAATTCCTAAAGATAATTACTGTAACCTGTACAAACAACTTACTCGTTCACAGATAAAACACTTTTCCAACAGCTCCAGCAGTTTATAGAGCTTTTATATAACCTCAACAGTTCTTCAGATTCAAACTAAATAGCGTTTAGTGGTTTAAAAGAAGCTTGATAGCCCAATATTCGTTCCACTTACATATTTATCTTTGTGCAAGGAGCTCCTGAACAACTGAATTTCCTAAACAACTACATTTATAATACGTTTTGCTCCATATACTTTCCAATGCACGTAGCCTTTGATGTTTTCTTTATAAAATGTAATAGACACAACATCCATTTAACTTATACATCTCTAGTGTCTAATAATATTCTCCTAGATGATGTATAGGATTTAAAGAATGACATTTGTTAGTAATTGTTGCCTCTAACACATTCATATACATAATCTCCATAGCGTGCACGACTTGTAAGGATTCTGTCGTGCAATATGAAATTATGCACTAAATTATCACTAGTTTGCCTAACAATGACTGGTAAATCACATCAACACGGGGAAAATATTTATTTTGCATGACGTGACGTGACAAAACGAGCAATGACATTTTTCTTGTGTAACAATCGAATTGCGGGTAAAAGCTGGAGGAAACAATATTTCACATTTATGATAACGTACGTTGCATATTAATACATATTTTTACATCCGTAAGTTTGCATATTACAAGAAGAGCATGCATTAGCTCTATTAATTGACTAAACATTCTGAGCCAAATTCGCATGCAATTCAACACTTACAGTGCAGTAGTCGTTCTTTGTCGCATAATGCTTAATAGCATTCGTAATGTGCTCTTTTGTAGAATTGTTTTCTAAAGATCAACTGATAAGGAAGTAATAACGTAATCTAATCTACTAAGTATTTTGTACACGAAAGAGTAAACATATTCGAATTAGGAATAAAATTATGTTTTGTTTCTTACTACTATTCCTTTCTTTCTTTTTCAGAACAACCCAGAACATCACCACAGCAAGATCTGTTAACAATATACGATACAGATTCGCCAAGCACACAAGAAGAAGGTGAACCGCCTGATCTCCTAGAATATCCACAAACTAGTTCCACGGTAATTTTCTCTAAATGCTCATATGTTATAAATATAAAATA
>SMLS01072109.1:0-13369 GCA_004785975.1 Popillia japonica
AAAAATACAAAAACTAACAGAACAAAACGAAATATCCCAAACAACGCTACGACCAACGACAAAGGATCTAATACGTAAAAATTAAGAATGGGATAGGTAGATCGAATAATACAGATGATTGAACAAGGCAAAAAGAAATAATTCACATTAAATCGGGACAGACTGATGTTCAGATTATTTCTATAACTAGCATCTAATATCAGAAGAAGATGAAAAACTTTTCCGTTCGTCCACGTTAGAATTCACGCTACCTACCGTAGTGAAATTATAGTTTGATATGGTGATTCCTAATCAAAAACAGAAATCGATTTAGTAAAACCTTTTTCTTGAATTCATTAACTTAAGTCTTACAATACTAATAGATACTTTATTATCACAAATTAGAACCTTTATATTTAAGAGATAATATCCTAAACAGGCAAAAAAATTTAAAAAATTGGACATATTTTCCTGAGTTGTTCAGCTCTGACGTAATTTTTCGAACATGCCTGTAATTCGGTGGTTACGTCTTTTTATTACATGTTAAGTGTTTCTTATATAAGGCTCGGTGTACGATTTCATGCATTTTGCTGTCAATATATCATTTACACTCTAATCTGTCTCCATACATCGAGCTATATGATATGCGGTCGCTAGTCATAATTCAGCTGTCGCATGGTGTTATCTTCGGAAAGGATAGACCACAAGTGAGCAATTACCTGGCGCCAATGCTTTGCAAATAAAGATAGCACACTGTAACCAGGCAATAAACCACTTTCCATCTATAGATAATTATTATAGTAGCGGTTTGTAACAAATATACAGATGGTATTGTTTGTTCTTATAATAAAATACTCAATTTAAATTACACACCATTACATTATTTATGGGAATATAATATAATACTAACGATTAAGTTGAAGTGTGTAGAAAAGCTGTAGCTAATGCATTGATTACAAATTTAAAATAATCATTATATTTATTACATTTCCAACACGGTTACATTTCCAAATGTTTGTTATCCGAATAGACTAGACGAAAACTATGAACTGTTTTGTGGGAAAAACAAATTATAAGACACCTACGGCACCCTTATCCTGTCGGGTTTTATTTCCTGCGGTTCTCGACATTAGCACTACGGATATACAGTCCACGACCGCATTATCCCGCGTTAATTGCTTTGTTCCGGTTTAAGCGCAATTCCGTAACGACAAAACAATAGTTCGGTATGAAAAAGTGGTAACCGCAACCCCTGTAGTGACAGCAGTGGAAGACTATTTATTTTATTACTTTAAATTTTAGTTAAATGATCAACGTCCGTTATAATTAGTTACCAGTTAAGACAATTTTTTTTAATGAAATACGTTGTGCGTTAAAAAGTTATTTCCTTGCAGTGACGAAAAGCACTGAAAATCGAACAGAAAATCGTCTCTGTAATGGGTAGTGAATTATTGTTTACAATTAAAAAATAAATTCCAAAGAGTTATAAGAGGGAATAGAAATATAATATAAATATATTAATATGTATTAAACGAATTTGTGTACATAACTCAAATTTCGTTTTCGAAAATTTAACTTGTACATCTTCCAAAAATAAAGCTTCCTACACTAAGTATAAAACTCAGTCAATTTATGTGTTTACTTAAGATACGGTTTCATGGTTCAAAAGAGGTTGACTTAAATATCGAGCCACTTTATTATTATTACAAAGGCTTTGGGGTTTTCAGTTTACCCTACTTTCCGTTAGCTAGATATGCTAAAACCCTTGAAATGAGGCGCACGATACAAAATCAATAGCATCAAGTGAATATATCCTCCAATCTAAGTATACGTACATAATAATCGGTTACCGTTTCGCTGAGCCTTCATTAGAAATTTAAATAGACCGTCTGATGAAATATAGTAGCGGCATTCGATTATGGGCGACTTATCCTATAGCACCGAGTAAGTAATCGACGAACAATAAAATTGATATTGATTATTAATTGAGTGCCGCTTTAGCTTCGGGCCTCATAACTTTAACGTGAAACGCTTTTATACAAGCAAAGAGATACTTCCCATGTATCGAGCCCTGTTGGCTGCACGTCGCTCTATGATTATTAATTGACAATTTAGTCTCATTAATGCGAGTAATTCGATTTTAATTTAGTGGTTACAAGACGATCTTGACTTGAATAAAGTTGTGGAATAAGTAGGAGTGCAATAGAATCTAATTTAGATAAGTTTAGTTTCGCTTTTTGCTCTTACACTGACATCCATCATTATATTACAAGATAAGAAATTGAATTGATTATTGCGGATTTATTTAATAGACTACTATTCTGTTGAAAATATGTAAGCAAAAGATTAATGCTACTAGATTTATTAGGTTTTAAGGACTAATAGCTCAGAATTGAGATAATGAAATTACCCATAGTTTGAGCAAATAGTTCTCTACAACAATCGCCATATACATCTGCAGTATTGGGAATCCAAAATAAAATTTGGACCTGTTAGATATTTTTGTTGTAGGGGTGATGTTTAGAATGTAATCTGGTTCCAAATGTGTACCTACGAGTGGATTCGGCTTATGCAATAGAGTTTCGGGTACTGTAAGTGAGTAAATAATGCTGCATATACAAAAGTTTCTTCGAGTGAACACGCTGTATAAGGTGCATGGTCACCAGATTAATCACAGGCAATCGAATCGGACTATATTAGAGACAGCTTATCTAATAATAGGAACAGCTTATCCGGTTTTGCTATATTTTGGACATGTTTTAGCTTGGTTCTGATTTGTTTCCAACAAGTAAGTTATTTCTGAAGATTCAAGGAAATCAAGGAAAGTTTATGATGGTTTGCATACGGACCTGTTCACAAACTAAATAAATAAATAAAGACTTTATAATGAGGGTTTCCGGGTGTTGACCGTGTCATGATTAGTAAAATATATACAGTACAAAATAAAAATAAAATGCACAAGATATACAATAACTCGACGTTTCGCCACTAATGTAAGCGGCTTCTTCAGGAGCAAAAGAGGTTAACTGGGTGGGTACCAGAAGGTCACGGTAACTCGACGTGTAAACCACGCTAGAAGCGAAAACCTTCTGGTAGGTGAGGGGCGTCAGAAGGCCACGGTAACTCGACGTGTCAACCACGCTAGAGGCGAAAACCTTCTGACTGTCAGAAGGTTTTCGCCTCTAGCGTGGTTGACACGTCGAGTTACCGTGGCCTTCTGACGCCGGATTCCTTCAAGGCTCTTCAAGAATTAAGCAGGCATTTCGTAAGCAATATAATGCTGAGTGACAGTTTCGCAAAAGTAGTAGGGCTATGCAGTAACGGTGCATTTACTCGATGTAGACACGCTGTATACTGCGGTCACTCTTCACAACCACTTAATGACTCATCACACGTACATATTTGGTATTGGAAACGGCTTACATCGTACTGGAAGTAACTTACATAATATTGGCTTTGAAATAGACGAAAACCATGCAATACCAGATAAGCTGATTCTAATCCCAGATAAGTTGTCTTGTTTATACAAATGGAGCAATTACAAATTTTCAAAATTTTTATGCAACTGTGTATCATGACCCAATGTCGTCAGTAAAGCTTGCGAAATTTTCTCTGATAAGTTGAATATTTCTTACACCTGAATGCTTTTTAAAAATCATTATCTGTTCTGTTGATGCACTAGCAATTTTCGGAGAAAGTGGCTTTGGCTGCTTTTTTCACACCGGCACCGGTTGCATAATGCCGAATCTTCAAATAAAGTAAATGCCTCAAAAGTAGAGGTATATAAAAGTTTCTTACCAAAATTTTGTATTCTTAACCTTAAAAGCTTATTGAATCTTGGTAAATTTATCTATGCTAATGTTTCCATCATTAATACTTTAAGTGGCTCTTTAATCAAGCTTTTACAAATAGCTTTTCTGGAACAAGCGCCTAGTTATACAGTTTATATGCATTACCGGTATTAACCATATATGTATGTACATATTATGCTATGTGAGTTGTTTCAATGGGGGGATCCAGTCGAGCTGAAATGCCGTATCTAATACATATTATGTTGCTTCGAGTTATCTGTTTGCAATTTCCCACTACTTTTTACTAAATTGTAGATTTTACATTATTTTGAAGCGTACCCATAAGTGATACGTTACTATTAAGTTAAGACTGTTGTATGTGGACAATGGAAAGCAGATTTTTCTATAAACACGTAGTAGCAGTAGCGTCTTGTTTTCTACCACTTAAATAGTATTTGAACCAGTCGAAAGCAGTACCCAGCACTCCTTATCTTTTTCAGCTTTTGTAGCAGCAAAATAATTGTGTGTGATGCTCAGTTATGGGCAATCCTAGTAGACGAGTTGCTACACGAGCTGAATGCCAAGGACGCAGCAATCGCAATAAAAAGAAAATTTGCAGAAGTGATTTACAAACGAATGCAAATAGCTAAACACGATGAGCAATTGGTTCAACCGAGAAAGGCTATTACGTAGTAATGCAATGAAGACACAAATTGTCACTTTTACCAGAAACAGAAATCTAATAGGACTAAACTGGAAAGACTAGCGGAGCTGGAAATTTCTACGACTAAAGAAGTAAAATACATCAGAGATACTATCAATCACAAATCACTTGGAACACATACAAACTGAAACTCTACGAGAATGGATATATATGGATATATATGGTTATATACAAGGCTGGTTAGACCCATAATATCCTATGGATCAATATTGTGGTGGCGAAAGACCCAACAGGCCGGAGTAGTAAGTAAATCGTGGAGAAAGGCTGGCATGCCTGCGCACTACAGGAGTAATGAGAACTACTCCAACATCGGCCATGGAAGCGTTACTGAGCTTAACACCACTCCATTTGCACATATGTACATATGTACAAAGAAAAGCAAGGTCTGCCACATGCAAACTGATATAAAATCAAATAGCCATTACGCAAATGCATGGGGAAATATACTTGAAGTTGATTAAGTAACTACAAACGGGAGAGGTAACATGCTTCCTTACAGACATTATGGTTCCAAAATAAAACTTCCATAAAAAATACAAAACGGTAATACCAGGATGAGAAAAGTGGAAAGACGCTGTTCCCGTCATTGCCCGTGCGTTGCACTGGTATGCAGACGGCTCAAAGGAAAAACAGGGTAGAAAAGCACAAAAAAAACTGAAATTTTCAAGGGGATGCAGTTGCCATAATACACTGCTGCGTCAGGGAAAGCTGGAACAGGGCATAAACCTTGACATAATAATATAATGGACGGAGTCTATTAACTTAAACACTCAAAAAAAGTGGTGACAACACAAGAAAAAGAAAGTAACATCATAGTTTGTACGTAATAATAATGGATGCACGATAAAAAAACCACATGACAAACGGCAAAAGTGCGACTTGGCTGCGTTCATAACATACCTAGCGCTACTTCTACGCTACCTAGCAATAAGGTAGTGATCAGTGCCACAACTGAACGGCAGAATGTTCGTTTTTTCTCGCGGTTTACACAAATGTCATTTTTGACATTTGAATGGTGAAGTTTTGTGATCGCTGATCGCTCCCTAAGTTTTTTTCGCTACTTAAAATAGCGATTGCTCACTGAGCGCTTCATAACATTAATCACTAATTGCTAGGAAGCGCCCAGTTGTTATGGACGCAACCAATAATTATCATAAAGTAATAGCACAGTAATAGTATAAGGGAAAGAAATGCGTTATTTTGGCAGACCTACAATGCGCCGAGGACAAAATACCATCTCTCCCGAATGGTATATACTATTTTTTCCACGGTCTCATTAACTTAAAAACACATATTAACATTTAATTTAAATGTCAATAAATAATTTCAATGTTATCTTTTTTTTGCATGAATCACAAACGTTCTCCATAATGTAAATTCCCTTGGGAGTATTATACTCCCTTGGGAATAATCGACTACTTCTGTATTAATTTTGATGTCATAGAAACTGATTTCTACTCCCGACCGTGGAAAAAATTTATAAACGAATATATATATGTATATAAATTGGCATGTATTACATGATGCAATTAAACCATTTGTCATCTGTGTGTCAATCAGAATCAGCTGACAAAAGGCAAAACATTGTCTATCCTTTTCGTTATGTTGTCCTCACTATCTCTCTGTCTAAGCTCTATCCATATTACTTATAAGATCTATGGCATAAACCCATAGACATTTTCATTGACAACCATGCTGTTATAAAAGCGCTTGACGCTACCAGGATCACGTCACGGCTAATATGGGACTGCGCCAGCGCACTAAACGGGCTACGATAACACAGTAAGGTAACCCTAGCTTGAACAGCAGGACACGTGGGTATGAAAGGGAATGAAAAAGCGGATGCGCTGGCTAAGCAGAGGGCGTTCAAGCACCCAAGATATTATTGGACCTATATCATTGCGTGGAACTACTAAAAGAAAAATAGTCGAAACCATTGCGAAATGCTCGGTGGTTAAAGCTCTAGAATGTTTGAGAAACTCCTGAGGACAGAGACAACCCAAGAAATTTATCAAAGAATACGCGACCAAATTTACTGTACAAAGGCAGCACAACTGCCAAGTCAATCGAAGGGCTCATTAACAGTACACTGTAGACTTAGCAAACATATGTATGAGAAAGCTCGGTTTAACGGAGGCCAGGCAGATTTTGCCAGACGGAAGAAGAGACCTCGCTTCATATCAGAATACTTTGGATGCAAAAATTTAGAAAGATTCACACAGCAACAGGGAGATGAATATGAGTAGTACTTCCTGCAAATCTACGGATATTGTTCTATTGAAAATGTAAATTCTATACCATCGACTTGTAGGTAGATTTTAAGACAATGTAAATAAACTTTTATGAAAAATACAGATATATATGAAATAAATCAAAAAACTGTTACATTACAGTTACCAAAATAATAAATAAAATATCCAGAATTAGTAAGCAAAGATCAATATAAAATTTATTAATTACCCACAACACTCTTCCGAAACTGTTGAAATAAGAACTAACATTCATGCTAAAGGTAGTTGCTATGTTTGAATATTGTGTTACAAATGCTTTAATACTTACAATTAGTTAGATTTTCACCCGTACATTACGATTAACTAGGTCTTAGTTTATTTGTTTCACAAGTTTTGCTTTACCATACGCCGTTTGCAAACTACAAAGATGTTTTGCTATTTAACAGCGAACCATTTGCCGTTAGCGATACATCGGTTAAATAGAGAATGCGGTAATATATTTCATAAATGTATTATAAAATTTGTAATACTCGCATATACATTATCACAGCTATTATATTATTACAGCATAAATGTAATAGTATATGCATACACGGGATTCTCGAGCAATGCTGACCTTTCCAACTCCATAAGGCTCTTGAAAAATGTCCCACTCAGTCCTCCTGGTAAACTCTAGGTCTCGAGAGGGTATTGGTCTGGAGTTTAATATACCTACAATAGTTATATAGCCCACGCCCTAACACAGCACAATTGTATTATTATAATGGTTCAGTCAGAAGATACGACCAGATATTAGACTTCCTACGAGTGCTACGTTTTATGTCACGGTTCGTGACGCTGAAGGGTATGCGATATGTCACAAAGATGCTCCCACGCCATTTAAATTATATTTTGTAGGCAATGAAGCGCCATTCATTCATATTCATCTAACGCTATCGCATACAATACTAGCAAATATCACTGTTAATTGTGTTGTACGACTAGGTAGATGTAATGGGTGCGAGTGCGATTGAAATAGTTTGATACTTTGAATTAATGACATAAGTACGTACATACCAATCTTCTATAATAATTGTTCTAATGGGTAAAAAGAAAAATCTCTACCAGAAACCATGATAACTTTAAATATTGGAGTGCCATTAGCTGCTATGTGGAAATCTACATCAGTTTAACGACTCTACTTAACGATAGTGTTGATTTTGGCAGTATATTGGATAAAAAGTGTTTGTTATGTGTGTGTGTGTTGTCAAAACAAACAGCTATCTTACAATTTACATAAATTTTATTAAATATATAAACAATTAATTATACTTATTCATGTAATTCAAAATTTGGGTTTATGCTTAGTTTTTTACAAGAACCTCCAAGTATGATGTTATCTGAGTCTCATTCTTAAAACGATATATACAGAGCCTTTTGGGTACGGCTGATGTCAAATGTAAAGCTTATGTATGTACACTGCAGAGCTTATTTCGCAAATATAATATTCCAAAAACAGTACCATTTCAATTTATTTATTCCTAGGACAAATGAAAGTGTCCAATAGCGCAGGCAATATATACAGTAGGTGGCCAATGAATTAGAAACTTTTGTTAGTACTTGACTTAACTTTGATGAGTATTTAAGAGTACTAGATGGTATTTTACGTACTCATATTGAAGATATCAGTACACCAGACTGTATATATACCTATATGCAGAATGGTGCGCATTGCCACAAAGCAAAATCACTGAGTAACTTTCTCAGAGAACACAATAATCCTCTTCTCTCTTGGTGAGGGAATTCGCGAGATCTTAATCTGATCGAGAATTGTTGGACACTGTTAAAACCCAATGTGAAGCAATCAAACATCCCAAATTTAGCAATTTTCAAAGAAAGAATTGCGAATGTATGGCTTAATGATCCGTAATTAAAGACAAAATTAATTGTTGTATTGAAAGTATGCTTCGGCGACTACTAGAGTAGTAGAAGTATTAAAAGTCAAGGATGGAAACCCCAGTTATTGATAAATTTAGTGTAATGTGGGACCATAATAATAGTGTACATACATTATCTTACAATTAGTAAAATCTTAAAAATAATAGGATTACTTTTTGTGTCTTACTTTGATTAAATTATTAAGTCTTTCTAGAGTTTCTAATTCATTGGCCACCTACTGTATATTCCAACAGGTGCAGGTCTTGAAATGACAAAAAAATGACATTTATTGTAGTCTAGCTGATACTAACATAAGACACTAGCACTCCACGTATCTTATTCAAGCTTATTTGTATAACATAATTAAAAAAATATTTCAATATGTATAATAGCTTTGGGGAAATTTGGATAATTCTTTCGATAATGTTGAACATCCTGAAAATGTTACATGTATTGAAAAATACTGAATAACAAGAGAGTATGATGAATCTTAAGTAAATATTGCTTTTAGTCCTCATTTTTTGTAATTTTACTACTGGACTCAACAATTAGATTTCCGCCTCTGTCAGCAACTATAATGATGTTGCCAAGAGAGAGCCAAAAGTGTTTTTGATCGACTGGTAACAACTCCTTATGGGAAATTGTTCTCTTAAATATTTCATCAATTAGTTCCTTTTCATTTTGCTCTTGCAACAGAGCATTGACCACTTCCTTCATCGTCCGATTGTCGGCTCTTTCGTCAAACAAGCGCACTATTCCCTAAAATATCTCTGCTATTCTTTTATCCTTTTCATAAATTTATAATTCTCTTAAAAAATCGTTGAGAGGAGCGTGGATAGCGTAGGGCAAGAATACTACGCTTCTGTGTAGCATTTAATTATGGAACCACAGATATCTTTAAACAAAACTATTTTGAAATGGTAAATACTCTTTGTCATCCATTCTACTCTTAAACATTATATCGCTTGGTGTGTTTTCTCCAAAAATTATAATAACTGTATAATGTAATCTCGAGAAAAATTTTTGAACAGTTTTTATGTGGAAAAACAAGACTCTCTAACGTCATGCAAGTTTGTACGAACATCACTGTGTGAATTCCAGGTAGAAAACTTGCTGTTTTCCAGTTTCCGCAAAATCGTGTGAAAATATCTGGACCAGTCAAGTATGCCTGTTTCGTCTTTGTTCTAGAACTATACAAGCGCCATTACCGACCTTAATTTAGAAGCCGTTGTATTAAAGACAAAGGCCTGCGCTATATTCTCCAAGGACCACTTTTGCAAGGTCTTAGAAATAGCTGAGGCCACTTCCTTGCCTTTGACGAAGGTCATTTAGGGTCAACAACTAACTGCTCAAACCCATGAGATGTTGCAATGATAGCAAGACGATCTACAGTTTTGTTACACATAAGTCGGGTAAAATTTTGGAACCCAGTGAACCACAACGAATTCATGTGCTGTTCAGAAAATTACCATATTACACCTTTTTATAGCATCATAGCAAAGTTATTTGTATTTAGATGCAAACTATCTACACAAGCAGTTAAAATATGAACTATATTCCTAGCACAGTAATGATAACAAATACTAAAAATACAATATTATTGTCGCAAGTGTTAGTGCAGTTCCATATTGCACGAAATTTATGGGCGACACATTCACGTAGATTTACACAAAATTACAGGGTACTCAGTTTGAGAATGCAATAAGAAAAGTTGATCTTAGTAACAAGAACCATTCTAATGTATGTATGTACCTACATCGATCAACCTAAACCATATTAACCTATATAACACCATAATTTTAGTGAATTTACAGATCTGCTATTCTTTCAATTCTCGATATTTTTGTTGGTAAGCTAATTCTGCTGAACATAATAACACTACAAAGTCAAGTTGTTGTCCTGTACATTGTAATTGAACCAATGAAAGTAAAACAAATATAAATAAATATTGATTTATGACATTAGTTGACAAACCCTTTCAGCGTTAACAAAATGTTCTTCAATTGTACACTTATATTTCTAAATCATAAAAAACGTGGAATATGAGAATATATTTGCTTTTCCTGTCGTACATAGATGAAAGCAAATCTATGACTACAGAAAACCATGCTGTAGGTAATGCATCCTGTAGCAATTCTTACGAACAGCTACAGTTATTTACTTGAGAATCGATTTTCTTCAGCAGGAAATGAGACTCGCGTAAGCGTAAAATTTCGAAAACAAGAAAGAGACAAATCCGAGGTCTGTCTTGTCCCCTTAATCGCTTAAAAGAACCCAGGAGAGCGAAGTTGGTTCGTTCGAGGTCAAATGTATCCTCGTAAACGAATTTACTCGAACGAATAAAAAACCATTAGTTGCTAGTCTGTTCTTTCTAGTGAGAAACAATATACCGTAGAAGCTTAGAAGATAATGTAATATAAGGAGCTATATCACAATATAATTACTTTAGCATCAGTGCAATTTTTATTTTTCGTATTCTTAACTTCATTTTTTCGACCTTAAAACTTACAATAATGTACATTTTTACGTTACATGCAAATTTAATCAGAGTTCAATAGAACTCACAGCTAGCGTGAATAAAGTGCTAAATTGAATACAATCGCATTTAATTGGCTACGCAGTTGTCATAACTGACATTCAAAACAGTGCTTAGTCTGACAAAATAACATCAATATATTAATCTGCATATTAAATTGATGCATAAATAGTATCTGTGTATACACCTATGGTCAAAAAAATGGGTACAAAATTTAAGAAGTATATTTCCTAATAATTCTCACAAGCTGCTACTCTTTCTAGTTAAATAGTTTGTTTTTATCGAATTTTGGCTTAAAAATATCTGCTAACTTTAAATATAATCTCATCAAATCAGAAAAAATATCCTTAACAAAAAGAACAGTGAAAAAAATCTTTTTTTCAAAACCTTCGGGTAATGTTAGCTAGAAAATTTATTCCAATATATGCAAAGTTAAACATCAAGTTAAATAATGTAATCAGAGCTTAACCGTAATTTAGTTTTGAATTCTGTATCTCGTTTACATTTTCAAAAGTCAATTCATGTCAATTACCGTTCTCTCCTATTAAATACTCAACAAATCCGAGCATCTGTTATATGTATCATTCATATTGCTCCGCTACTACCAGCGAGCACTAGCGTAGATCGTTATAATAGTGACAAACAAATGCCAACGTTGCCAGCTCTCTCTTAATTATACACTAATTAAATTTGACCGTTCTACTACCCGTAATATGGTCGAATCGGATTTACGACCTGTCACATGAACGGATAACATATAATTCAATTTAAAAATTGTTGGCATTTCCTCTGTTGTGCGAATATTGTAGCTTATCAATAACAGTAATAATTTTATATAGTCATGGAAAGTAAAGATTGAATTGTTTCCATATAACAATGTATTGAAAGTGTCCTATTTTTACTTTCCATTAGTGTACAAATCGGTACTGAAATAACGATCACGCAATCGTATGATTGTTTCATATATTTCAGAACGTTTCTTATCGTTTTACAAACAATTCACAACATATTGCTTGACTTCGATTTTATATTTATTTCTCATAAATTTCAAACATATGTACATATTATAGGAAATTTTTGAATTCGTAAGTTTATTTTTAAACTTTGCAAGTTCCAAGGCGTTTATATCATTTTTTATACTGAAAATAATTTTAACTTACTAATGGTATCTTGTGGTTTTTTGTACTTTTTTACATGGTGTTTTCTTGCTTGATCTTGAATTTGAATTTATAAAAAATAACTGATCTATCGGTTTGAATGCAGTCTTTGTAGTGGCTTTTTAATCACAACAACACAATAGTTTTTATTTCTGTTCTACCATGTTTACGAAATACAAAATGATCAATTTGACTGCTTGCCTTCTGCGTACCTTTCACGTTTTAGAGTCACAGTTTTAGTATAAACGTATAAAAGTTGTGTACCAAGATGTGTGTTGTATATGCAATCGTTCTACGAAACCAGAAAGCTTTTGCAAAAAGCTTGCCATATACAACGTGATAGCATCCATAGATTCATTTTTTCAACGAACAATTTGACTCTTGAGTCCTAATCATATATCAACATTTATCACTTTCTCTCTTGTCACAGAACCAGAAATGAAGAAGTAAGATTTCAGCAACTTCTGGTTTTTAACGGAAGAACATTTTGACAATCTGAATGCTGTGTTAACAGAGTTGCTAACGCTAGACCAATGGGATTGCTGTATTTTTAAACAAGACTCAGCAATCCAGAGCGCGGTCACTGCGTACATAAGTTGTGAAAAAAAGAAATCGGTAGTCCTCGGGTCCTAACATAGAAACCGACTGTGTAGACTGCTGATGGTGAACTCGCATATTTACTTCCGTCTAAAGAAGGTAGGTTACTTACTAACTTATGAGTTAGTTAGAGTTTCATGCCCAGTTCTGGGAATGGGTGCCTAAAAGAGATAACAATACACAGAACTGTATTGCAATGTTAGAGGACTAGAAATTATAAATTCAGAGATCTGTGCAAAAACCAAGCCTCACCTATATTAATTTCAAAAACTAATTAGCATCAAACATCGTTTCATAAAATAATATTTATGTTTGAAAATATATTTGGAGAGGAATACTTATAGTTTCTAACAATGCTTGATACATACATTAATATTTCATATACGTATATTTAGATGTATATAATATTCGTACATACAAGATGTATATATAGCACA
>SMLS01072111.1:0-25082 GCA_004785975.1 Popillia japonica
GTGCTTTAAAAGCTCGATTATGCACTAAGACTGTCATAATATACTAATATCAATTATAGCGCTAACCGTTTTAAACATGCCCACCTTTAATTTTGTGTTTAATGAAATTCTACATTTATACGTAAAGCTAAAACATTTTACTTTAATAAAATCACTGGCAAACGTAACAGACATCTTTCCATCTGATACAAAATTAAATTTCGGGCAAAGTATCATTCGCACGTTTCTTTAAAGACAAATTTCACACGTTCTCATGTCTCAAAAGCTAGCTCGAAAAAAGGGACCCTTCTTATTGAAACACTTCTTTCCATTTCTCTCTCTGGAAGACCAACGCACGGCGACTGTGTCGTTTGCCTGTGACAACGCAGGATTTTATTAAGGAAGTGTAGGTGAGGAATATGGAACAAGACATTCCTTTCTTGTGTAAAAGCTGCCTCTGTTACAGAAGGTGTCCGAACCCACTTTGACGAGACTACAGTGGCTACTAATACATGTGACTTGAATCGTTCAATATGTGCTCAAACCCCGGTGACACTTTCTTCTGAAGTTATTTCATTAGAAACAGAACGTGGTAAGAATTGTTCCATTATAAATGCTCTCGTAAAAGGAACCACAAAGTGTTGCTAATTATGGATGCAATAATATTTACTGAAAACATAAAGACGTGAAATCAATATTGTCAATAAATGTTAATTAGAAAATTTTACACCAAACTTCGAACATAACAATAATAATTTCAATTACATAATATTCCCTATTATGTAAAACACGGAAGCGACTGCACTCCATTTAACTATACCGGGAGCTCGTGTTCGCATACGTTTATAATTTATATCCTCGTGTTAATTAAGGGACCGGGTACAGAAGTAGCCGTAAATCAGGCCCGAAGACGGCACAGAGGAGTCTTAGAAACACGTGTAAAGTTATGCTAGGACAAAGCAAGGTGCGGGCCGACATCTATAGATATATAGATAGATGTACATTAGGGAGACCCTATTTTATGCGAAAATAAAGGACGCGCTGGGCAAATCCAGCTAGGTTCTTAATTGGAAACTCTGCCGGCTAAAGAAGGAAGGCGTCTACGTGAGCAGCATTAGAACATTACAACAGAAGCTTACTTTGCTAATTGTTGTTAGGAATTGAAGTTTATTGAACGCTCGCAGACGGGTTGTAGGACTACATTTTTTCTTCATTTTATAGAGTGAATTAGGAACGAGTATAGTTTCTCTACTGCCTTAAGGGTGTATAAGTGTGTAATATAATTAGAAAACTAGATCAATTCAAACAGCAATAAAAGTTTATTTATATTGTTTGTGTAGTTCGTATTACATATATTATACAAAACCTTCCTTGGGTTGAATCTCACTCTGTGCACAACCCTAAATTAACAATAACTTAATAACATAATCCAATTTGATAATGGTATCCTCATAAATATTTACAGTGCAACTATATTAACTGACTACATAAACAGCACAAATAACAGTGTTTGCTACTGTCCATAAATTCTACTTCAATGAGTTGAATTTTGTGCGAATTCTTGCCTTGAAATTCTTATATCAAAGTATTCGCCAGATGATGTACTTATATTATCACATTGCAAGTGGTTAATTTGTTTTGTTTCAGTATACTATTCCTTTATATAGTAACGTTGTAGTAGTTAGTAAAGATGCATGCTATGGATTGCTTATTGTGTATAGTAGTAATCTAACATGTGATTTGTAGTTGTTGTGCGCGCAGTATGTCGAAACGTAAGTTTTATGGATATTTTTACCTGTGACTGTTCTGGCAGTCGTATATTAAAAAAAAGGTAATCAAAAGTTCGTTAAGTATTATAAATCTATTACTAATTCTATTTTCCACGCTCTATAAAATGGTAATTAATGTTAGATTTGTGAGTTGTTTTCATTGCTTTGATCTGTCTTCTAAAAAGCAACGTGTTTTCTTTCTAGACAAATATACCTATATGGCATGTTTGTGTATACTGACCTAGCTCGCCAAGGCATTCAATTGTATTGACCACTCCAGGTCTGGAAGCATCGGTGAATAATGTTTTGCTATGATTTGAATTTCTTTGTCGTTAATTGAACTAATGGTGACCTTCCGAAGCTGCTGATGAGCACTAGAAAGTTACTTAGGGGAGTTGAGTAGATAGTAGTCAGTGAATTATCTTCTTTTATGATTTCGATAACAATTTTTTCTTGAGCCAAGTATCTCATTTCCTTTTAACTGTTTTATTGTTTTTTTTAGCTGTAGTGAGTGCAACAATTAAAAGTCAACAATATCGGAATAGATTGTATATGACCAAAGGAAAATTTGTCATAACACTTGGTCTACTGGTGTTACCTTGCTATCAAAAACAGCTACAGAGATCTGTTGGTTTGTATCATATTCCTTAACTAGGGTGGATGCACGACGGCGGAGCAACTTTATATTTTGTTTCCTATTAATATTACATGTCTCATTTTTAGTACATCTTTAGAAAAGTGGGATTTTGGGATATTTTTATGCGTATCCAACCTGTTCTGTACCGATTGCAGATTTAGGGATATCATCATAGAATTTTAAAGAAAAATCAAATGCATCCTTATTATTTTCAAGTGGTTCAGGTTTTTCGTCCAAGGGATCAAGATAGAAGAATCCAGTTTTGTGAGTTGTGATGGAGCGCCCGCTCATTCTTCGCAAGAAGTATATCAAGAAGTAACCCATATTTTTGAGGATAGGTGGATCGGCCGAAACGGACCTTGGAGCTGGCCACCTAGATCCCCCGATTTGACTCCCCTTGATTTTTATTTATGGGGTCAAATAAGAAAAGAAGTTTACGCATCTTCTGTGCAAAATAGAGAAGACCTTATAAATAGAGTACGGGACAGTTTTCGAAAGTTGAACGCCGACAATGTAAGAAAAGCCACTACAACAGAGTTACGAAGAAGAATTATGCTCTGCTTAGATCGGAACGGAATCAATTTGAACATTTATAGTATATAATTGAGAACGCATTGTTTAACTTTAATTTGATATTTTTATTTAATTTTCTTTCTTCTTGATGTTGTTGTTAATGTATATTTGATATTTTGTTTAATAAATGCAAATTAATACAATTTGTCTAATTCCAAAACTATTTAGAATTTATTTTCCAAGGCTCACTACTAATAATGTTCAATTTAAAAAAATAATTGCTAATAACTCTAAAACTATGACAGATAGACATAGGGGCACCTACAGCTGTTCGATGCATAATATTTATTTACTTAGTATGGTGTATTCATATACAGGCTGTTCCATTTAAAGAAATCGATTTTTCTTTATTTGAAAATTACTTAAATAATCATTAAGTTGGGAACACCCTGTAACAGATTTATTAACTGTTTAGACGTTAAACAGTCTCTTCTACCTTTCGCCGCCTCCAGCAGAAATATGAAACAATTCGGTTCGTTCACGGCTTAGATATACGGTTTTAAAAGATCATTTGAAAAAGCAAGAAATTTCACAAAAATCAAAATAATTCAAAAACGGTTAATTTTTGACATAAGGAACCTCAATACAAAATGTTATAACACCTCATAAGGAATCTAAGAAAGCAATAAAAAATAGGACATTTGATTTGAAATATCAAAGTTGGTTATGATTTCCGGAATAACCGGAAGTGGTTCATGAGTGTAAACATTTTATTTTCACTCTCCAAGTAACAACATTACGCTTTACAAATTTTCAGAACTGCCCTAAGACGTTAACACAGAAAACTTCTAACGAACGGGTTACGTGGAAAACCCTGTATACCGCCTATAGGATAGGTGGTACTGGTCAACTTACACAATACATAATAAAGTAGCTCCCATTCGAGTCCATACAGGTAATCGTACATGCATATGCCATAGATTCTACATATGTAGAAACCAACCATGGTTTATTCACAAAGTGTTCAAGTTGAGAATAATCTCAAAACTTAAGCGGTGCCTTGCATACTCCTTCAAAAAACCCTAGTGATGTCTAACGTGGTTAGTAGAGGCCCTGTCAGTAAATGGGATAGTAAGTTCCTTGGATATAATTTATATAGCGCAAAAAGAGAAACGGCCCCAAAACAGAATGTTGAGGCACACTTCATTTTTTCCACTCCGACATAATTTCTTCTCCGGTATCGTCACATGCCAAGGTGCAGTGTTTCCTTCCCGATAGGTATGATTTTATCCAACTAACAGCTACGCCCGTTTACCCCAATTTTTTCCAGTTGTGAACAAAGTATGTCCGTCGTGGTGAACACAGTCGAAGGCTCTTGATAAGTCCATAAATAGACTATCTTCACTTTTTATTGAATCCTAGTACACTTCATGAAGCAACTGAAATATGACTCTAGTTGTAGATCTGCTTCTTGTATATCCCTTTTGATTTTCAATTAGGATGTTCCGTTGTTGTATAAATTTGTCGATTCTTACGTGGACTAGTTTTTCAATTACCTTGAAAATAACTGGAATTAATGCTTCAGGTCTATAATTTTCGAATTCGTCTTTGGTGCTCTTACGCGATTTATCACCGAGTATTTTAATCTTTTAGAAAAGGTTCCACTTTGAAACGAAACATTCGCTATATGTCATAATGGTATACCCAAAATATCCGAGTAGTAGGTACTTTAATAAAACAGTGGGTATATCGTCTATTCCTACGGTGGTGGTGTTTTTTAAATCATTGGAAATATTCTTCTAGGAATTTTAACTATCTCAGCGATGGACTCCTTCACCTTTATGGAGATTCCCTGTGCTAAATCATCAGACAGGGCTGTAACTACATAGAATTATAGTAGTAAAAACTGTGGTTGTTTTATTTGTTAAATATCAAATTAATCTTCTTCGGAAACTTCAACACTCACTGCATCTCAATCACTCAAATAAATGGTTAATTTTTTAATTATAAAATATTTTGATTGTATTCATTTTCTATACTTACTGTACGTCGAATAAAATGTCTCGAGTGTTTGGTAGCTTTCCTAACAGACTTAAAAGACTTTTGCTAAATTTAGACGCAACCTTATTACGACGAATATGCTTTTTTATTTGATTCCAGATTAGTTCTATTAGATTAAATATACAATACTACGGTGGTAGTTAATCGCAAATTTGTCTGTCCCGTTATCCACGTAATATTGTTTTTCATAAGTCTTTGCATGTAATACTTTCAACAGATGTGTTTTGTATCACTATAGAAGTAATCATTAAATTCCAAATACTTTTTCCACTTGAAGGTCAATAAGACACAATTGAATACTTAATTGCTTTTTTCAGAATATAAATAAATTCGATTTTTGTAATAATCGAAAAGTATTTTATAAAAATATGTACATTACACAATTGTCTTTGTATTACAAATTAGAGTATTGGATTCCAAAAAGCGAGCTATGTACATCTGATTTGATGATGCTAAATCTTGACATTTTACTGACGTTTCGTAAAGACGCGAGCTCTCTATTAAAATAATCTGCTCGCAAGTAAAGCAGAAAATAATTTCTTCTGAAACTATTCTTCAAATTATTCTGATGTGATGTCTTCGCGATGGTCAAAATAAGATATGTCTTCGTGGTAGTCAAAGTGAGATGATTTGATATATTTTCGGGTAACATTTCACCAAACCAGCCATTTTTATCACCACAATGCAAAATTATAATTCGCTTTCTTCTGGAGAAGAAATCATTCAAGCGAAACATATCTGAATTTTCAAGCCAATCTTTTGCTTCGATGCAGTGTCAATCAAAGGACGTCTCATTCAAGTAAGAATTTAAACGACCGTCTTCCTTGAATTTTTTCATACTGCTTAGATATTTGTAGCCGTATGCTTCTTAATGCAATTGCCACAATGTGTGCATATTGAAAACCATTGTTTTTGACATTCCGTTAAGTTATAATGAAGAACTGAATTTTCTTATAGTCTTCAATCAGCTTCTCTCATAACGTTGACATGGTGGAAAGTTGGTTTAACCTATTTATATTGCATTTTTTTTGATTTGACAGACATTTTGACAGACATTGCACTTGTTAAATTGAAACTTTTTGACAGTCCCTGATCGCTTCTCGTCTTCGAAGTTCTTTTTATACTATAAGACTCAGTTGTAGATTCGTCATTTTCTGACTTTAGGTTAGGGTAAACATTTAAAACTATTTGCTTAGCCAGAATTTCTAACCAACTCTTGCTTTCTTGTCTTGATGAAGTTTAATAACTTTTGTTTTGAAATCAATGTCCTCTGTCGTTGTTTTCCATGCCCTACATCACAGCAAGATTTCCACTTTTCGAATAGTGTATAAGATACTAATCAGGACAACAAGAATTTTTGTACGTTGCGGTAATTGATTAAACTAATTACCTAATTAGTAACGGTATCAGAAAAGATTGAATTAAGCAATTACTATTTATTTCTCTAACAAAGCCTTTCAGGAGATTTCCTTTCATCTACTGTCTTGTTTCATGTTTTCCTTGGCTTGCTTCTCTTTCGTTTGTACCTTGATCTTGTCAGCCATACTTTTTTTGTCGTTGATTCTTCTCCAATACGCATCATACCATTTCAATTACCGATTGCTTATATATAAAGTCTTACAAATTGTGTGTATGGTAATGAGAATAGGAAAGTATATAATTAACCATTATCACAGGTGGATTTATATTATTAACATTAATATATTACAGATATTACGTTTTTGCAAAAACAAATAATATATGTTTACGAAAAACCCGAGTTATTGTAAATTTGCAAGCCTTTCACGTCACAATAATGTGTATCTACCAGAAGTATCTATATGGAAAGTTTTCCTTTATAGTTAGCTATAAGAGTTATTCAAAAATTATTAAAAAATCTTGGAGTAAATCCAAATAACTATCAGCTAATGTAATATGAGTGATGAATTACAGGTACAACAGAAAAAGAAGTGACACGTGGAAGAGTATACAGTGACCCACTCTACGTAATAATTAATTACACCATACCTATATCTTCTTCAGTGCATCACAGAATGTTCCACCTTTTAACAGAATGAGTAACGAAATGGCACCTAAAATGTCGTTCCGTACTTTAACTTATTTTCGGTAGAAAACCATAAGCCATTAGGTATTATAAAACTACACTTACCAAACAAATTTAATCCTGTCAACTAAATGAATTGTAAACAAAGTTTGCGATTGAGGATGTTTACAAGTTTCGAACGCGCGCGCGGTCCCGACTCTTCTCTCTCAAGGAAAATTCTCTAATCCTTCTCAAACTTTAATCAATTATAGCCGTAGCGGAACGTGATTCGGTCGAGACCTCTCTCTCTGTTAACACAATAGAACACCCTAAACAATCCTTCACTACGCCACAGTAATTAAAAGATAGACACGTCAGAGGTGTTAGTCTTCTTACTTCTGATCTTTCTACTCTTTTTTTTATTCGGACGGAGGGATTTATCTTTAGCGGTTGATTCCTTGCCAATAGAATTCTTAGGAGAAAATCCAAGATAAAGGTATGTGTGTGTGTCTGAAATATTAATAGCTGCTTACATTGATGACAACCTCTGATTCTGGAATATTTAGAAAATCATCATTTAACAACATACCTTACTTGCACATATGTATATAGATAACTCATATTAATATTGTATAAAATAAATTCATTATTTGTGTGTATTAGAAAAGTTAAAAACCATATTGATGTAAATGTAATTTAATTTCCAGAGAATTTCTAGAAAACATTTGTTACGCGTTAGGCATTTTATACGTGTAACTCTTTACAGCTGACACATACATACATACATTCAGTTGCGCGAAATTCAAAGCGAATAATATAATCTTTCTAAGAAATAAATGAAGAATGTGTTGAATATGATTAGAATATTCTCCGTCCATATATTAACGTAATATTATTTTATTATAATTATAATTATAATTATAATAATAAAAACAACCTATTGTTAGCTTTAACGTATAACACAACCACAAAATTGGGGCGGTTCCTCGTTTTCTTCTGTTGATTCCATAATGTTGTCTGTGAGAAATGCCTGCTTGGCAATAATAGCAAAACAGTAACGACAACCAGGGTCGATTTATCTCGAAACAATTGAAACTTATTTTTAGCGCTTAAGTTGCAAGTACACAAAAGCGGTTCACGCTTTTGTACGCACCGTACCCTCACCGTGGGTTGATGAGTTTTCTTCTTGGAAAACGTTTGACTCGACGCAAATAAAACTAGGGGGAAATAACGGATTCAGGTTTCTCGTTCACTGTTTGTTGTAGTATAATAATAATAATATCTTCATAATAATCACCAACTGTTATAAAACATTATATTGGTAGTTACAATAACTTAATAGTTGCACGACAACTAAGATACAACAACAGGTATGTATATATTGTATAAGCTGTCTTGACTTCCAAATTATATTATTAATTGGAAAGTGAATATCTCACAACCCAAACTTCATGTTAACGATAAAGAAAAGTTAATGTTTATTTAAAATCGACTCAAACTGCCATAAATCTCGATAAATGTATGCTTGGCAGCGATATCCGATTGCGAAGCAGTAATGATGTGGTTAACTATATGTAAATTATTATTTATAGATGCAATATATTTTTGTATCAAATCGACTTTTATATGCAGATACACAATTATGCTTAATGCAAGGGATCATTTACATATTCCTAAATTGATAATTTTGTAATGCGATCTTATCATGTTTTGAAATAAATAAATATTGTTAAATCGCTATCGCCTACATTTTCACTATATTTCTAAATATTAATGTAATTAAAAATTGTATGAGTAAGGAGTTTTGTATAATTTGAGTTTCATATGCAACTACACAATTATATTTAATGCAATCATTTATATATTCTGAAATCGATAATTCGTTAATGCGATTTTAACATACATTTAGTTAAATCACAAGCGCATACAATTTCGCTATATTTCGAAGTATTTATGCCATTAAAAAATTGTATTGAATTTTCGTATTGTTTGAGTTTCATATGAAACTACACAATAAAATTGTATTCATTTTTTTTTACTTTGACTGTCTTTTTGTTTACTTTCCTTATTATTTAAAATAAATTATTATTTGTTTGTTGTGTGTTAATTAATACTAGAATAAAATCAGACTTTTTTAACGAAACAAACTTAAAGTGAACATAGATTCCTGTCTAATAACTGCTTTGATAAATAATTTTTCTTATGGTTCTAAAATTAATTTGTTTCCTATTATTAAAATCAGCTAAGTTAGGAGATATACAATAATTATTTTATTTGTGTTTATGTGTTATTAATAGGGGTTGGCAAACGCTATACTATGTAATAATACAAAAATTAAAAGTATCTGAAAGAGAATATATTTCTGTAGTAATTTTAAATGTATGCGTAGCAGTTCATAAGCAAATCGCTTTATTACTACAAACATCCAGTTAAATGTAGAAAGTTTTTGTCTGCGCCGTTAGATCCATATCGCTTGTAGAGTGAGTCGGTTCTAAATCAACCCAGTGTACATATATTGATTATATTGACTATATATATATTGATACAGCCCCATAAACAGCAAAAAGTTATCTACGAATTAATTATTTTGTGTGTTTAGTTACTAAAACTTCCAACTACACTTGAAATGATTTTCTTTAACCTTTAAAGAGTTTGGTTGCACATAAAAGGAATGAATGATATAAATATGTGATATAGTATCATCTTAAATATGCTTTCTTAACATTTATGCAAACCGTTGACGTTCAGTAGTCAAGAGAAAAAAGTCGCGCAAAGTGAAACACTGCTAGAACAGAATGAAATAGTTTTTTTTTTAAACGAATTGTAAACCTGTCAACATCCTAGTTAATTTCCAAGTACAGTGAGAAGTCGCTAGTGCGAATTAATTGAAACGTGGACTATTTGGATTAGCGAAAAATTCGGATAACTGAGTCATTATTAAAACAATTAGATAATTGCGCTTTATACTATTAAACATTTATTGCATCTGTTAAAATAAAAAATAAATGCATAATTTCTAGCGAAGAAATGCATAAGTTACAATTCCTAATCTGGTTCATTTTGTTTAGTCCCTTTTAGGTGTGTTAAAGTGTTAAAACTGCTGTTTCCTTCTTCATGTATCACTCTTGATTCATCTGATTCATCATTTTAAACACTATCATCGCCATATAGAGGTAGAATGTCGTCATCTCTATCAATCTATTTGTTAAATTGAATTTCGTAATAATGCTGATGATTATCAGAATAAATTTGTTTGCAACATGTTTCTGATTTCAGCAGGTTCTTGGTGATTATCTTCAGTAGCTTTTCCTTGACTATAGAATGGAAGATCATCATCTGGGCCATCTTTGGACGGTGTTGCCGCAGAAGCATTATCAGGCCGCATAAGAAAATATTATTTTCCAGTATTTATTTATTGCTTCAGTTAGCACGTTGCCTCAAGAGCCAGAGAGACGAAACGATGTATCCTTCAAAGTAATATTTTTAAGGGCATTTGAAATGTCATCCTCAACAACAAAATGTGCACCAAAATACTTTTTGGCGTTTTGATCCTTTGTCTGTAGTAACGGCCTGAAATTATTTGGTAGACAGGGTCAAAATGAAAAATATTTGAGGAATATGCTTGGCAATTTGTATGTTGGTGGGTTTACAGACGTTAATGTATTATATGATGTTATTGATAAAACATATAATTTGGCAACATCAGATTCAACAGAAGAAATGTGTGCCACAAGCCGTGGAATCAGTGAAAATATTAAGGAAAAGATGAACAGAAAACAAAGAACTAAATTCTGTACTGAGAACTTCATATAAATTGGTTCGCGAGTATGTTACGTACTGCATCAGAAATGCGAAGAAAAGGTATTTTCGGGAAAAATTTACAGCAAGTAAAGACATGAAGAAAACTTAGAAATTGGTTAACGAAATCTTAGGAAGAACTTCTACACAACAAGAAAACGTTATAGAAAAATATATGAAAGCCAATAAAGAAGAGATTACAAATTAATTTAGAGAAACATTTATAATAGCCTCATCTTTAGATGAGCATGTATGTACATATGTACAACACAGTTGTATCAAACATATTGCTATGGACTTTTTCGCACCACGAACCTAGCAGTTTAGAACATTTTAAAACGTGTAATTTTGATGTGCGATAGTTTGGAGCGGATCTGTAGACGCAAGAAACTGTATGAGATGGACGCACGGGAAAAGAAGGATGAATAATATTAAGTTCAATTTGTTATATCAAATATGTTAATTGGCTTCGTTTGAAATTGTAATTTAGTTTGACATGTTTGGAAAATTTTGCTGTATATGATTGTAGATTTTAATTTTGATTAGCTGTTGTAATTAAGGCATTATTACGAGTTTATATTTGTGTGAATTTAAATATTTTGAGCTGATGTTGGAGGATATGTAAATCAATATATTTAAGTGTAAGATTTTGTTAGACACAAAAAAGTGCATCTGGACATGTGTTGAATGTTAGATTTATAAGACAGAGCAGTTTTAGGTTTTGGTAAAGTTATACGCGCTTTCAGGTTCAATTAGATCGGCCTCAATACGGCCCTTTACACCGTGAGGTCGACCTTGCACTCGATGGACTATCTGTCGAGGTTGGTGAGCCTCTCCCCAATGTAAGCCGAGATGAGGTTCTTAGACATATCAGTGTTCGGAAGTGCGGTAAGGCTCCTGGAGCCGATGGCATCGCCAAAACGGCCCTAAAGCGGTTGCCATCTTCTGCCGTAGACGTTCTCGTCTCCATTCTTGATGCCGTGCTGAGTCAGAGAGTTTTCCCTTCCATCTGGAAACCGGCCGATGTCGTCATGATTCCAAAGCCTCGCAAAGATCCACATCTTCCATCTAGCTACAGGCCGATAAGCCTCTTGTCAAATCTATCCAAAATTGCCGAAGCTGTCATTCTTAATAGACTACGGGATATCGTCGAGGAGGCCCATCTCCTCCCCGACGAACAATTCGGCTTTCGACTGGGGCTTTCGGCCGACTTTCAGCTTCTCCGGCTAACGGAGGAAGTGCAAAATGCTTTGAAACTGCGACATTCGACCGGAGCTGTCTTTTTGGCCTACGCTCATGCTTTCGACTCAGTATGGCACGATGGGTTACTGTTCAAGATGAGACGCTACGGCATAAATCCGAACCTGTCCGGTAGAACCTTGCGCATCAGGCGATTTGGGGAGGTCTCGGCCTTCAGGTCCATGAGAGCCGGTGTCCCGCAGGGCTCCCTTCTGGGACTGGAATTATTCATCCTATACACCGCGGACATGCCTCGCTTCCGGCACACGAGGCTGGCTATATACGCGGATGACACGGCTCTATACACAACCTCGAGAAACGACGCGCTCGTTTGTCGCAGGCTTCAGAGTTCTGTTGACTCGGTGCTAGAATGGTCCAGCATGTGGCGTCTTAGGATTAATCGTTCCAAGTGCGAGGCAATTCGCTTCTCGAGAAAGCGAAATCCCCCGCCGACCAACATCTTAGTCGGGGGTGAACTTCTCCAATGGAGCTCTCATGTTCGATACCTTGGTGTCATTCTGGACACCAAGCTGACATTTAGGCAACATTTCTCGAGCGTAATATCTAAGTTCCTTCGGGCTAGGGCCGTCCTGTCTCCACTCCTCTGCAGCAAAAGTTCTCTGAACTTAAAGATCAAACTGCTGATTTATACGGTGTTTCTCCGGCCGATCATCACCTATGGTGCCCTAATCTGGTCCAGTGCCAGTCGGTCCCAAATTAAGCGACTAAACACTCTGTAGAACAGGGTACTCCGGATGATTGTCGGGGCCCCCTGGTTCATGACCAATGCACAAATCCAAAGCGACCTGGCTATTCCACCCTTCCATGAATATGCCTTGGCACTGGCCAGGAACCCTTGAAAGGGTCTGTCGGTCGGAGAACCCGCTTATAGAACACCTTGGGGAGCTGGATCCGGATAGGCGTCCGCCCCGTGTTGTCACAAGAAGGATACTTGGAGATGCCTAAACACCCTCGGCTTGAAGAGCCCGCACTTGGAGGACTCGTCACTCATTAATTTCCCCTAGGTGGCCTAGTACCGCCAATTCGCCGAGAGACAAGAAGCAAGTCAATTTGTTGTCTTGTTGTGCGTCGAGCTTTTATCTTTTTAATATTAGGTTTAGTTTTGTTCGCGTTAAGTCAAGTAGAGTTTTTTTCTATGTTTCCTGTCATTTGGAAAACATCTTTTCGCTATAAAATTTTGCTATTAATTTGATGTACTTATTAGTATTTAGCTGCATTCATTTTTTTATTTTGTTTTCTTTTTTAAGAATAAATATTTTGAAATATATGCTGTTTGTATATATATCATTTTCTGTTGCTATGTGTAAGATTTTAAGAAATTTTGTGCGTTTGCCAGAACCACCACGATTTTGGAAGCCACGTAAGTGAGGGAAGAAACCTGAGCGAAAGAGAAACGCTCTTGAAGACTGAGTAAACCCATTTATGCTTTGGCACCTCCACCGAGCAGAACCATAGCAATATGTAGGTATATGAAAAAACATAAAAAAATGGTATACAAACAACGTAGCACAGATTCGATATTTTTGCCTGGAATTACAAAACAAGAGTTGCGGAACATACATAATTGTGAATATGGATAAAAGAAAAGCCCCAGGTTATGTTGGAATATATGTACATAGCGGATGTAATTGTTCTAAACGAGTTATTTGAACCGATTTTGCTAAGACTAATAAACTTATCTCTGACAACTACTGTTATCCATACTAAGCTAAAGATTGCTGTTAATATACATATATATAAATCTGGAAATAAGAATGACTACACAAACTATAGATCAATTTCGATCTTACCATCTACATATATGTAGATAAAATAATAGAAAAATATATATCAAATACTATACGGAACTATTTACAGAGAAAAATTAACTAAATAACTCACAATATCGCTACCAAAGAAACTAAGGAACTATAGGATTGCTACAAGATTCTTTTTAATATGTACAGTATTAGAGCAAAGAGTATAAACAAGTATTGGGGCTGTTTGTAGATTTTAGCAAAGCATTTGACCGTATCAACCATAACAGACCATAACAGTTAGATTGGATTAAAAACTATCTTCGTAAAAGAAAGTTTTGCGCTAAAATAGCTGATACAAGGAGCTCAGCGAGTAATGTAACTAAAAAGGTACCACAAGGGAGTATTTTAGGTCCACTTCTACACCTTGATAATACGCATTAACCATGGAAAAAAAGAATATATGAAAAAAAAGTTAGAAATACTTCTCTTCTGCACCACCTAAAAATCATTTTTCTTCTAAATAGCAATAGAAAGAAATACTATTTAACTAAATTAAGTAAAAGATCAAAAGTACTCCGACTAGAATATTAACTAAAGAAATTGTTCAAAAAGACGATATTATTTCGCTTTTTCTTGTTATAACGAGAATGCTGAAGAGAAAGAAATGAGTATTATAAATACAATTGAATTATTAAAATTCTCTTCGCCCATCCTCGACGTTACCTTAAACCTGCGCGCCATATTACTATTAACAACTGAAAGGGACTTTTTAAAAGCTGCTTTTTCATCTTAAAAATTTTCAACGAGAAGAAAAATGCCTATTAATTGAGTTGCTTTCGCGAGATCTAATTTACATGAGAATTGAAGCAGATTGAGTTTTCGCGAGGAAATTTCCTCTCGCAGTTCTCTCATCCCCAGGCCCGAGCGATGGACGAAAGGTGTTTTTCCGCCTCCGTTCTAATTGTTYGTAGTATAATATACACTGGGTGCTTCTTCTCCTTCAGGCCTAGGTTCGGTAATTTATACGGAAATTTATTACGTAGTGTATTTCTAGATGGGTGGGTAAGGACGAGATGCTGAGAGCCGGCAGGCATCCAATATCTTCTGAAAATTAACTGAAAATGTTAAGTTTAATAATCTGTGATTTACGAAGGTGTAAATATAAGTATGAACAGTAAATTCAGCTAAGATAGAATATACAGTTTTCGTAATATTGATTGAGTTTTGTTAGAAACGTAAATGCAAAATTTTATGTCTGTGGAGGATTTGGAATCTGTTAAACATTATTTCACTATTAATGTTAAATATATTACAGATAGCAGATAATCCTAAAAGCGCTGAGCAAGTGCAAGCTTGACGTACATACTTTTCAATTGGAAATACATAGATATATACTCAATAATTTTTTATCTGAAATACATATGTAGGAGGTTGTACGTAACATAGTGATTCAATATTTATGGACAAAAACGCTGTTAACCACTTTGCGCTGCTATTATATATGTATATCCAGAAAAGGACCTTCTAATTACAAAAAGGAAAATTTTATGTATCCCAGTGGCGTTAGAGCTAATAATATGCAGTCAAAATTTTTTTAGTATGCATGCATCATAAACCAATCAAAACACACCCATAAGCGTGCATAATCGGGGCTTTATCGCACGGCGTGCGTATAAAGGTTGCTTGGTAACAGCCAATGCCAAGCGTTTAATAGTCCAGTGAAATGTCAAATGACATATAGATACATGTCACTCGATAATATGTATTGGAATTATTGATTATTGATTTGAATTATTATTTGGACTTTGCAGGTATTAAACTTAATTCAGCTTCAGCAGCTAGTTTTTGAATTGTTGTCGACATTATTAATACAACAATGATGTTTAATAATTAAGTGAAATGTCAAATGACATAATATAGAGACACATATCACTCGATGAAATGTATTGATTTGATTTCTTCTAGTTAAAATTATTGTTGCATTTATACAAAGAATATCGTATGACACAGTGCATAATTAGCTTTTAAAGCACGAGTAACGAGTTTAAAGCCACGACGCGAAGCGGAGTGGCTTTAACGTTACGATTATGCACTAGTGTCATAATATACTATTTCGGTTTCAAGAGCCGATTTTTGATCTTAAAGTTAAGGCCAGATTTATCCATGTTATCAACTCCTTTATGGTGTAATTCTTCTTCCGTTATATTCATTATAGGCAAATGGTAAAGGGCTTTGAGAACATCATACATTAGAAGTTGTAAGGCCTTGTCCAAGAGTGAAGTGAATGGCCATGACGTATACTTTATTGCAAATGAATAGGGATAGGAAGTATCAGATGCCAGGAATTAAGTTGCAAGCCCACAAATCAGTTAAAGATCTAGATATACTATTTGCTTTTTCCCTCCCTTTTAGTAAACAACTACAGACCCACAAATCAGTTAAAGATCTAGATATACTATTTGCTTTTTCCTTCCCCTTTAGTAAACAACTACAGACTGTTATCGCCATTTATATGAAATCTATTGATATTTAACTTTCAATCTATTGAACGGATAATTATGCTACATAATTAAGCATGAGACTTAAATGTGCTCAGGTTGTTTGGGGTGCCAATGAAGAAGTTATCCACCAATTGTCCGAGGTAACATTGCTACTGGATTTGTATGTAGACTCAATTAATCGTTCAAGGACATGGTTTGGAGAATTACGAACTATGGGATTACTGACTTACATTCAATAAATACTCCTAGACAATCAGAATAGTACCTGGACACATCATCTGTGTGATAGTATGAACTGCTAAAAAACATATTGGTCCTTAAGACGGAAATTTCTAGTCTCCAAAAACAAATTATGGTAGCATGTATACAACCTTATAATTATATACTATTTTATATACCTTTAGGGCACTTTGTTTATCACTTATATCATGACTGCAAGATAAACGTGAAGCATTTCATCGACACATGCAATTACTCGAAATGTTTCAGTACATTGACGGATGCTTGACTATATATCTTTCGAATTCAATACCTTGCTTGGCATGGCTGATTGGTAGTCGTAAATGTTGCTCTCCTGCATAAATGCAGGCAATAGGTTCAAGTTTCCTATTAATATAGACTAATAGACAACATTTCTTCAATTATAAAGTTTATGACAGGATCGTAAAAACGATCTATTCTGGAAAGCTTTAAATTTTGTTTTAATGAAATGTTTGATATCTTCAAGACAAAGTCCACAAGTAATGATACCCGCAAATGTTAAGTTAACACTAAGGAGATATTCTCACTGTACACAATCACATCATCCTGTATCATCATCTTCACGCACAATCAGATGCGTTATCGGTAGTATAAGTAAAGTGAAGTATAAACATCAACCTGGGCATGTAGGCTGACAGATTTGTTTAAATATCAGCATATTTAACTTTGCCAATTAAATTGCAGCTACCACAAAATATGCATTGCGATGTGTCTGAATTTGATAGAAAAATAGCATTATTTGTGAGTTCAACGTCCTGAAATATTTAAAAATATCACAAGATTAATAAACTAACTTCGTCATCACGTTGTCGTAATTTTCATTCTCGCTACGCTAAAAATACATAATAGTATGCACTCAAACAATTAAAAAAAAGCCGAGCTGAAAAGTGTTTAAAATTCAATTTTTTCACATTTCAAAACTATTAGATATACTGAATTGTCTTAAACATAATAAGCATGAGTAGCATGTGCTGTCGTTTCGCATTTTCTTATTAGCAATAATAATATGTTTAACAAGTACTTAAGATGTATGTTTCTACAATAGTACGTAACACTCATTCGCTTGCCATCATTTGTGGAATAAAGTATTATATTTAAAGGCTATAAAAACATTTTAACGCGTGAAACATGCAAAACCTGCAGTCATAAAATTGTTAGAAGGCCATTGCGCACCTAATCATAATAAAAGAATTCCATTTCATTAATTGTTTCCATTCTCCGACTTCTTTTTCGTCATATGAAAACGCGAGCAAGAGAAAGTGGAGGTATATAATGTTTGGGAGAACCATTATTGCTCTATATGTTTTATATGTGTGTAGCTTTATATCAGATCCCATGGACCGTCCTCTCAAGGGACAGAAATTGAGCTGGAGGGCCAGTATAGGTCGTAAACATAAGACATGACGGTAGAGGTCAGTTGGTTTATGAGCAGTCGGTATTACTTAGCGGCGACCTACATCGCCGACCGAATTGCTATCCAATTATTTCGAATCAGAAATGTCTTGTGTACACATATTCGAAATGCCATAGCGTAGCCTACAAATATTTGTCGTGCTTGTTACGTGGCTACGCATATATCGACAGTTTTTAGTATTCGCTCTCATCAGTGGAGTATAATAGCTTTGTATTCATTGGAAATATTGTAGGCTGGTAAAGTCTTTGTTAAATCTTAACTACACAGAATGTATACTATTCAACTTTATTTAGCTTTACAAGCTGTAACATCCAAGAAACGAATTTGTGTCTGAAAGTACAAATACATACATTTACTATTGCTAGATTTACGAAAGTTCGCAAATGGTAATCAAACTCCTGCCAAAAGCAATCAGCATTTACTACTGAAGTAGTAAAGAGACACGAATGGATTTTATAAAGTAATAGATAGTAATAATAAGCAATCCGTTCCACGTCGTAACTGAAGTGTGGGTAAACATATACATATATACTTTCAAGAAGTCGCTTTCAAGTTCCAAGTTGTCAAAAACCGCGAAAAACAAACGATGTAGTGAATGCTATTCTGTTAACTGCAGCTACAACCAGCCTGGGGCTTTCGTGGGAACTCAGCTCGCTGCCAGACACTGATCCCACTGGAGGAAACTCACTGGAATGAGACAATGCAAAATTCTGGGTGTTCACCCGTACCAGGACAGGCTCCGTAAAGTCGTCTCTATAAGCAGGCCCAGGTTAACAATGCTAGCAGGTATCCTGACTGAGCACTGCATACTGAACAAACACCTTTTTCGCATGGGCTTAGCAAACTCTCCCCAGTGCAGAAGCTGCGGGGGCGTGGAGGAAACTCCCGTGCATTTCCTTTCCGACTTCACTGCATGGTACATGGAAAGGCGGAGCTACTTTGGGATCGCGAGATTGTAGACTAGAGAAATTAACTCTCGACCAGTTCGCCTATTTTTTCTGACAGGTGCAACTGGGATGGAAGGCCTAAACGACATGGGGGCACAATAAGCTTTTCTAGCCGAGCGGCTGCACGAGGTCACCCGCCCATGAGATACTTAAAAAAAATCTACAACCAGAATTAGTATAGAGACGAAAATCAGTATATATCAAGGTAGGAAACATGTACCGAATAGCACACCAACATAGGGTAACTATTCTGTAGCTTTAGGCACCCACACCAAGTTGACCTTGTCGTGTTTAGCCAGAACAGTTAGGTTTTGCAGACATTTCCATACTAGTTTGAGGGCTACATTTTTTATATTTATGTATACTATAATCCCCATAAATAAATCCATAGGTTCTTTCGTTTTCAGTCTAAGTTCTCAGGAGACAGCCATTATATAAAAATACTCCTTGAGAGGCGATAGTGCCAGTGGTTGTGTTTAGAAAAGTAGTAATATCCAGCTTAGACCAATCTTGCCATTAAGAACATTAATTGATAAACACTAATTTATAATGATAATAATTAGATTTATTGCCCAACAGGATCCATTTACAGGACAATATTCGGTATAACAAAATTAAAAATATATGTGTGCAAGATTACATATAACATATTATTATATAGTGTCGGTTAACTACGCACACTAGGTGAATATTTACTAGAGGAACGTTTACCAGATACCTTAGCGTTCCATACCATTTTGTTTTCTCAGACGTACCACAAGTTTTTAACTAAGCAAGGTTCGCGCATGCCTTGTACCTACAAAGAATCATGACATATATCCTACGACCATGCGATATGCCGCCTAGAATTAAAGAACTTGCATTGGAATATGTAAGCCGTAAATTTTTCTAATAACACATCATACTTGCTCGAGATAAGAAGAACACCGGTTACGCGTTTAGCTGTTGTACCTCTTTATTTATCTTTTTATATCTGATTGATGAATGATCGGATTGGTTCAGCACATGCCTCAGCTGCCAGAAGGTGAAGACACATACTGCAAGAAAACAGCTCTGTGAAAAGATTTACCAGAAAACTTAGTATCTTGAGTGAATAGGACAAAGGTAGCATTTTGAAACCCAATAACAACGCAATCAAATGGTGCACCCGTGGCTTCAAAACGGCAGAAGCAACTAGAATAGGGATATATGGGCCTGGAACCAAATATTTCGAAAGATTAGAGATGTATCCAAGTATATTCCAAGCGGCAATATACGCTACTGCAAGATACGTCCAGCTCAATATTGACAGAAGGTAAGACAAGGAAGAGATTACCATAATGTGTAACAGTCAAGTAACCATCAACGAGGTGAACTAAAACCTTACCAGCTTCAAGTTGGTTTTGGGGGGTCTAGACAAACTAAATCAGCTAGAGAAAAGGATCAAGGTAACAACGCTATTGTGAGCTTCGGAAGGTAAAGAAGTGGAAGGGAACGAAATAGCAGACAATCTCGGTAAGAAGGCGGGCAAAGCCTTTATGCGGGATAAGTAGCACTGAAAAAATTCAAAAGTGAAGGAGGGAGGAGAAAATCCAAATACTGAGAGAATCTGCATCGTATGAGGGAAGCTAAAACACTTCTTCATATAACTAAAAGAGATCTTCAAGATGCATCAATTTTATCAAAAACCAAAATTCGTATTTCAGCAGGGATCCTATCATGCCATTTCAAACTGGGTAGACACCTAGTATGTAAGTTTGTAATAACAATAAAGCCGAATGTAGATTTTGCGAGGAAGAGGATGAAATCCATCAATCTACTCTCATACTGCTATGCACTGTGCAATTAAACAGTTTCACATCTTTAGCATGTGAAATTGAAGACCTATCTAATCTGCAGCTTTCAGCCATTCTGCACGTTTTAAAACGAATCGGATTGGTTGGCCAGCTGGAAATCTAGAGAGAATACGGGTAGCAATAGATCTTTCAGGCCGCAGTGTATTATCGCCCTAAGGTCACATATATCCTCTACTTTATCGGACAACAGCATCGGCAGAGGACAATGGTTGATGCTGCAGAATACTCATCTCCCTTTTTGGATTTTATCAAAATATTAGATAGGCATTTAAAGAAGATCCGTAAATCGCTTTCTGTTTGTTGACGATTTCATCGAAATTTTAAAGAAATCACGGTAGCAACGGAACCGTCTAACGGGCTCAAATTAAATCCACGCAACACTTATTTCAAGACAAGAAGAGATAGAAAATCCTATGGAAATAGTCTGTAACGCATTGGAGTAACTTTCAAATCATAAAAAATTCGATCGACGAACCAAATATACTTGTGTACATATTGCAAATGACTCTTCTGCACAGAGAAATCCTGATATCATGGCTATTGGAAGATCACTAGTCAGTGGACTGATTTCTGAGATATATCATATACAGCAAATCCATGATAATCTAAGGCAAGTAACATTCCAATTTGAGAACCAGTTTAGGTTACGTAGATGTAAAAGAGTACAAATAGCAGAGGTATCGCAAGCACTACATCACACAGCATCAATCCCTGTTCGCGCTAAAACGCAATCTTTTTTGCTTTACGAGAACCACCAGCTTACTTAACACTTTAAATGTTAATAATGTCGCCAATGTTTGTATTTTGAAGATTTCATAAATCGGAGAGGCTATTTTCTAAGAGTTTACATTGGAATTAAGGTAGATTAAAATCCAATACTGGAAGCGTGATATGAAACTAGAAACTTCTCAACGGATTACAACTCCAGAGCTTAGTCAGCTCAGTAACCTAAATACACGCTTTAGTTTTCCTGCATGGCATCGTTTCAGTTACAATTTTCTGCCGTCATAGAACCTTATTTTTCCCTGCAGCTTTGCTCGCAGTCTACTGGCGTGCAAGATAGATATGATACTAGCTGTAGAGGACATTTGACACGCGTTCGATGTAAAAACGTTGACCGACGTGGCAACCATAAAAAGTGTTTTTTTTTCTTGTGAAGATTTATATTACAGTTAGAGTTGAAATAGTTATCTTGTGGGCGAGAAAGGCATCTGTTCCTGTACTTGCTGTTTGTTGATTATTAACATCTAACTTAACATTTATGTAGTTGTACACACAGTCGAAGCCAAAGCAAAGAACAGTAATTTTAGAACTTCGTTTTAATAATAATTTTGTTTGATTATTTCATAAAAGAAATGGAATAGGTTAAAGAAGAATGTGGAAACGCTCTGATTACTTAATATGTAAAATTTATTACATGTACTTCTCTACTCTTCCTATTTCTATTATTTGCAGGCTGGGCTATGTATGTGTTATTATTTCTGTACGATGTACTCGATTTCGTCGATTGAATTGTTCAGAAGTTATACCGCCACGTACATTTGGGAGATAGAAAAATTTACCACGTGACTATTTCCGCTGCATGCGACCATCTTCCTCGCATAAATATAATACGACGTGAACGAGCAGCATATCTAGTTCTGGATGTTTCGGTCGATGTCTGAAACTGGAACACACAATGGCCAGTTAATTTTGCATGTCGCGAACATTGTGTAGCAAATTAGTTGTAAATCTGCAGCCAGGCGGTGATGGATGCTCGGGCCTGCCGAGCTGTCGGCCGCGTTCCCGAACGCAGCCCATCTCCGGCTCCTTCACAGGGTTCGATATCCGGTAGCACGCGATGTAATCCGACACCCCGCAGTTCTCTCTTAGAATGAAGGCAAACTATTCTAGCTAGAGTATGTTTCGACTACACTCGCTAATTATTTTCGTTAGCTAAAATCTTTGCTCACACAAAAAATTGAATTAGTGTCGCATTACACGGAGAATAGATGAATTTATGAAAGCTATTCCAGCAAGCAAATTCGTGAATTACATGCATTTAATTATAACGTAATACTATGATAGTAATTATTTTTATTATTCATATCAGTATGTATGTTGTCATATGGTAGTGCTGCTATGGTACCGTGCTGCAGTTGTAATAAGTAGTAAAAGTACATATATATTCCTTTGTGTTATATCCTATGGTCTTTTACTTTTTAAAAATGATTTATTATTATTATTATTATATAAGGTGGATTTAGTTGTCGAACGACTCTGGTGCTGTACAAGAAAGTTACTAGATTCTTGTACCCATTCTTACTAGTGCAAAAGAGAAATTATTTCAGACCTTTCTACCTAAATCTTCTCTCAATTCAGAATTCCGAATGTGCCACTGTTAAAACTTTCAGCATCAGCATATGTTCTCAACGAAGAGATTACCTGATGGAAACTTTAAGTGCTTCCTGAGTTGACCGCTAGAAATTCTCTTAGTTAATTCTAATTTGCAAACAGGTGGCTCATTTTACTATTGAAACAAATTAGTATTAAAGCCTGTTGCTAACATTGCTAAGAACAAGCAAACTGCCAGTTAGGTTGCTTTCTTCAAGGAATTGGAAAAATTATTTACAAAAAGAATAATTTATAGGACAAATGATTCAACTCGTAATAGCTAGGTGGAAGAAAGGATGCCAATTTAACGAGTCTGCTGGTCTTAATGGATATATTGTTAAGCTATGAGGCAACAACCTTAACAATGTTCGGATAGGAGAACTTGAATCGTCGTCTCCGTATTAAACCTTATTAGAAGAGCTACGAATGTCCAAAAATATTACAGCATTGATTTATCTTGCTTGTAAGGTATTGTGAACAAATTCGCGGAGTCAAAATAGTTAGTACTAGGATGGGCTCTCAAGAAATCCTAATTGGTTATGTTGAATTATTTGAAAAACTGTTGTCTTAATTTATTCCGAATGACGACCATGGCGATCTTGGTTAGATGTGACATAAGCGAAATGACATCATGAGTTTTGTGGGAAAAAAATCTTTTATAGACTAAATATAATAACAATACTAGCACGTGTCCGGCTTGGCCAATGGCTCGAGTGCTACGCATTTGCATAATTAATTTATCTTTTAAATTCATTCGCAATTTTAGGTGGACGCAGTCTGCCGCTGAAATGCATACATTGCATACATCTATGTATATATTTAGTAACTTCATCTGTTAATGAGTCATAAATTACTCCATTGTTCGTGACCAATAAAATATGCATAAAATAAAACGCTGTATAAAAGAAGCTTAATCAATAATCAAACTACTACTACAGAAAGTTTCAAGATGCTGTTTTAGTATTTTCTATTTCCATAACCTGTGACTATTGTCTCCATACGGTAATTTACTAAAAAGCTAATCTCTGACTTTAGTTTTTAATGATTAAACTTCAACTTTCAATCTTTTTATAGAAAAGGCTAGTTTTTGAACACAACCAGGAGTTTGAATCAGATTTTGGCTTTAAATTTCCCCATTACGATCGTATCACAAAGGCAACAGCAATCAAAAAGCTATCTCGAAATGTTTATCAACAACAAGTCATATTGATTTCAATTGATAGTGTAATTGTATTGTTCAAAATAAAGTTTTTTTTATCTATTATATGATTTTAAATATGCTTTGGACACTGTTTAATCAGAAACAGACTATTATTTGTATTAAAGTTTTAGGTATATAGAATTAAAAAATGTACCAACTTGCATCTCATTGTCAGTTATTTCTAAATAACTACAAAAACTGGTTATGTAATAGGTACTAGTACTGCATCACAATATTTACTTCTACTAAGCAATAAACCGCGGTCCAGTTATTGGAAACTCCGTTTCAGCACGTCCTGTCAACTATTCTTGTCTATCCGTAGCACTATAGTCGCTTGCTTTACACAGATATACACAAACGCAGGAAGCAATTCCCTGCCCGTTTCCGTCGGACAAGTTCTTCCTCTGCCTTCCTTGCCCACATCATACAGTCTCCTCCCTATATAAATCTCATTCCACAGTTTTCCACAACTCGAATTCAACAAGTTTACCTAATTTGAAGCCTTTGATAACGAACGTCGGCAGTTTGCATAACAGCTTTGCCCCCACTTCGCTCAAGCACCAGAGGCAATCCCTTACACCCCCTATTTCACTGCTAGCCTTCTTCGATCGTTGGGAAGAGAGAGAGGGGAGATGCTTTAGACATTGCAAAGGGATTTGAAGGCGGCGGAAAGGGGAAAAGACGGTCCAGATGGAATTTTAAAAGGACCTGTGGTATGGGGATAACAACTCTCGAGTCAAAAAGAGACGGACACGAAGAAGGCGGTGTTGG
>SMLS01072112.1:0-14683 GCA_004785975.1 Popillia japonica
GTATAAATGGCAAGAAGTGTTATATTTTGTATTAATATTGTTCCTAAGATCTTACCTACGAGAGAATTATTAACATTTTTGATGTTGTTGAGCTAATTTGTATAATATCATAAAATTCTTCCTCTCCTCTCCTTTTCCCTTAAACGGTACTGGGCGTAGTGTAAAAATGTTCTTGTATAAAGTGATTGGTCGTTTGGTAAATATTAATTATGTAGTTGAAATGTTCTTTTAAATGAACATATTAACATGTGTTTAAGGAATTCCTCTGATTTCAACGTTGATAAATGAAACACCAAAATGATTACTTGAGCACCATTATATTTGGTATTTCTAGGAGTATGTAGAATGTATGGATTAGTGAAAATGATTATACTAGATATAGTTAGAACAGTTACAAACTAAATTTGAAATTAACATACACAACTCGTGCATCCGAGAACAAATAATATGCTTATCAAAACGAAAAATCTTGTAAGCAGGGCATCCACGAGATTGTTCGGTGTGTAGGAAACAAAGAAGTTGCGCTGGTTAGCTTTCTGGATATTGAAGACGCCTTTGACAGGGCGTCCTTTCTATCAATAGAGAAAAAGCTATACCAACGTGGAGTTGAACGAACAGTTAGCACTTAGACCGACTCTATGAGAAAAAACACAACAGTTATCGTATTACAAAACCTCTACACCGTAGAAGTAGCCGTGGCAGCTGATTGCCCTCAGGGCAACGTGTTTTTGTCGCTGCTATGGTGCTTAGCAGTAAATAACCTCCTTTCCTATCATTGAACGGCAAGCTTCTAGGCGTTGGATTATGTCGATCATCTCACTACCAAGGTCTGCCGGCAGTGTGCAGTGTGCATTATCCTAGAAGATGCAAGTCGTTATTAAACCCGTGAAAAGGTGGTGTCAAACGAAATGGCTAAATGTTACAATAGCAACTTGATGAATATATTGGACTCTAAAACTAATAAACTACGATCGTATGTAGTAAATGACATGTTTTTAAATAAATATGCCTAGCCTGATACTCTTCTTTCAGTACTAGAGTGGACAAAAATATACATGCGTTGTAGGTATATATCAGTTTAGAAAAGTGCCTAAAATATTTATTGTTTATTTGACAAACCAGACAGAATATACAGACTATTGCTTTAGTCGATTTTACGTAAGGATATTGATTGGTCTGGTACAGATATAACCAGTTCAGAGTTTAGGCAACTGAAAATCAATGAAGTTCGCTGAGAAATAGACTGAGAAGTCTCTTGACAAACAAAATTTTTTCATCAGAAGATATTTAATGAAATAGTCCTACTATTTCTAATGCACCGTTTATACTCAGTAGTTATAGTGGATATTGTCACCAAATAAATATACTAAAATATTAATTGAATTATTATATGATTGTATTAATGTTAATGTTAACGTAGGAACTACACCTTGAAAGCTACTGTAATTGCACTCACCACAGCTAAAAGAAAATTAAAATGTAATTCGTTTGTGTTATTTAATAGCAATTAATCCCTCAATCTTGATTCAAAATAAACCTGTTTCTATTAATTTTTGAAATTCAGAAGTAACTATAAAGAAATTGCCATTTTCTTAGTCGTAGAGAAATAAACATTTACTTATAGCCACTCTTTTGACGCCTAGAAACTATTGATGGATATAAATCTTGACCTTTTTGATTGAAAAAACAATTATTTTTACATTTAACGACTTATCATGATTGCTACAACTATATCGGCCAATTTAGAATATACCAATCTACAGAGTAGAAATAATCCAATGACCACGATACTTGGAGTACATACGTATGGCTTTTGATGTTTCATACCGATTAACAATATAACTTGACTTCTCTGATTAGAAAGTCACAGATTTATCAACATATTATTTTATCTGTAGTCAGTGCAACTACAGTGGCATCCAAGCTGTATTGCTTTAGTCTAGATTATACGAATAACATTTTACAACGTTCTATTTGGTGATCGCAAATAATACTGATCGCAAGTAATAATAATAATATACGGCAAAAATTACAGTTTGGTACAATCACACTTACAAGTAAAAGAAATTGTTAACATCTACTGCAATCTGTAAAACGTAATTTTCTAGTACACTGGACAGGATTAGACACAAATTTACAATATATGCACATATGTATGTATATATAGATTCTTTTTAAAACTGCAATCCTATATCATATAGTCTACCACGATTAATATCCTAACGTCCATCATCCTCTGATATGAATAAGTTTTAATATGAAGACATTTTTGTATAATTGTTAACTAGAGAATATATCAGGATTCCTGTTAATAAAGCTTCATCTTCTTTCTGGTGAATTGGTTCTAGTCTAACTTTATAAAGTAAATTAATTCCAAGAAAACTGTTCGGAATTTATATTAGTACAAAGAATAAAACAATTTTAAATTATATCCTTTAAAATTTCGTATATAATAACATGTATTTTAGTAGCGTTTCTGTAATATAATATATTCTATATTGTACTTCGTTACAAAATTAATTTGCGAAAGATGCTAATCAAGGAACACATTCGAAATAAAATGTAAAAGCATGTTAAAATACTGCATACTAAAGTCTACATAGTTATTACGAAGAAAATATGTACTTCTTGCTTTCGCAGAAAGTTTTCCTTCTATATTTTTCTACACCGTCGTATAATGTTCAGCCGCCACGGAAGAAAAAATGTTATGAAAAACATAATTATTGCTGTATTTGGATATTTGACTGGAGGAGTCATCCAGAAATAAAGTGCAGTAACTTCTACATGAGTTCATACCAATTAAAACCTACCCAAATCCACACTTTTATCCAACGGCAATTGGAAATTTGAACCACATCTGCCTTATTTGCACGCATTAGAAGTATATTTTGTAAATATTTGTACTGTGAGTTGTAAAATTAAAGGCTTGTTTAATACTACGCAGTATGGGAATGTGCGTGTGATTGATTAACAGTAACTACATAATACTTTTGTCCGACGAAGTGCTTTATTTCATACATACATCCTAATAATATGCACTTGTAACCTTTCTAAATAATCATTATTTGAAACGTCGTTACATGACATTTCTGTATTTTTCTGATAATGAGAAGAAATAGATACATTGTTAAGATACAATAGCTTCTTGGCGAAGCTGTTCGAAAAGCTCTCACTGCGAAAACTAGGCATTCAATTAAGAAACATGTATATTGTATCTTATAGAAAGGGAAAACCAGCTCGAAAAGCTCGAGAAAGGTCAACGTTGGCGTACACTCTTTTTCGGTTATGTTTACTAGGGAAAGGAATTATATCAGATCGATCGGGTCAATTGGTTCGTATTTTATTCTGTTAGGTAAATATCTTGTAATCTAACTCTATATCACTTTGTCGGTTGTCTCCAATTATATTTCGACTAAATTAGGAATTATGTATTATTACACCATCTAGTGGGTTTAGAGAAGATAACTGGAGAAGATTGATCACAAAATACATTTTCACGTGACCTGTAAGATTATAGCTAGCTGTAAAAGTAATAGTGTACTTTATCTCATGACCCGTAGATATACATACGATAACCAAAATCATATATGTATGTTGATACTATAATATAACTAGAATTTAGGTTAATTTTGGTGATTCTTATTAACAAGTTTTCTACGTAGTGGAACAAATATATTGCTGGGTTGCTCCAAATGAATGTGATATCTACTTTAGACAGAGTCAGTACTGACAACTTGAACGTAAATCCTCGCTTTGGATACACTCCATAAGTCTTAAAAATATATATTTAAGGAATGGATCTGCACTTTTCCAATTGAGACTTAAAAATAGATGTAGTAAGGTGACCATATTTGTGATTTTAATTTAAGGCAAATAATAACTTTTGGAATAACTGGTGGTTCAGAAAAAAACTTAAAAATCACATAAAACAGTCCAGTATTTTGGAAGCAGACAAGGAACGATTTACCAATATAAAAATGTCTACGAATAAATCTCTCATGTATTTGTTTCTTGGAATGCGATGCTTGACGATTTGCTGCAGAGCTTCTTATACAATTGTAACAGTGAAATAGATAACTTAACAACAACATCTTAAGATCTTTTCGAAACTAAGTTACCAAATCGTTAATAGCAACAGCGATCTGGATAAATATACCTAATTTGTAAGCAATACAGCTGCTTGATAACTATGCATTGTTGTAATTTTAATGATATTGCATCTATGTTGATAGTTGATGAAACATAGTTGATGTAAAAAATAAGTAAGAAAATTAAAGCATTGATTAGCTAGTAGTGATTCCTGTAAAAAACAACATGATTTTAGTAATGATTAAATTTGTCAGTAGCAGACAAACAACAATAATTTCTGTTATGATTTTACGTAAAAGTTCATTACAAAGAAGCTGAAGTTCTCCTGCAAGTCATGGCCCTTATAACTTGCAGAAGAAAAAATCAATACGCCTCTGTTATACACGCCGCTAAGATACAGACTTTTATTAACGAAGTGGAGACTATTTTACTGGAAATATACTGCGTATTCGAGAAACACAGCCGAATTTTATTATAGTTAATGATGACTGTATCTACTGTTTTAGTTCTCTTTGTATTATTATGAGAAGCCAACTTTCTGATATCAAGGAAGACAAATTGTTATTACAATTGTACCTACTATCTCGAAGTAAATAGTATTTGTTTATTTTTTAAATAAGGATAGTAAGAAGAAACGAGTATAGAGGATACTACCATTTATTGCGGGATTCAAACAACAATCTCTTCTTCGCCTCATTCGTCTTAATGTTTTCAGTCTAGACAGTGATATTTCTTAAACCCATACATACATATACATATGTAAACATAAATGTGGGAAGTTATTCGATGGGTATGTTGGATTTGTTCTAGGAATAGTGATTAAATCGGACATGGTATATATAAAAACATAACAATGCGTTACTGTATATGTAATACATTTAACTGAAAATTATTATTGTTCTAATATCAAATTGCATCGATGCATGGAATAGTAACTCTGGCAGTTCGAGTAGCATAATATCTTGGTACCACCGGGGGTAGCAAGTTTGAACTTTCTACTTTAGTAATTTTTCTGTGATTTCGCAAAAAGCAAAATCTTAAGTCGGTTTACAATTATGACTGCCTCTGTCGACGTAGTTTTATACGCCGATGCAAAATGTAGAAGCACTTTTTTGCGCCCTCGTAACATCAAGGCGTCGTGCCAAATAGGCACAGCAAGATAACTTTACCTCATTCCTGAAAACTCCTTAGTGTTTGTCACAAAAAGAAAAACATATTTTCAATTTACATTATGTCAAACATTGACATTTTTTGCGCCTGGTAAAATGTTTTAAGATTATCGTCATTCTTAGTATAATTACTTCAAAAGAAAATCAATATTCCAGATATTAAAGCTCTCAATTAAGGTTAAAATTCTTTGTTTAGGAAATCATACGACAAGCTGCTTTGTAATCTTCATAATGGCTAGTCTGGCCTTGCATTTGCGTGGCATAATAATAATTTGTTATTGGGTTACTTTAATAGTATATTATAATATAAGTGTATAAGTAAGCCTTTAAACGCACGCGACATGTTTAAAAGCACGCCGCGAAGCGGAGTGCTTTTAAATGGCGCAAGTGCTTTAAAGGCATTTATCCACGCATATTATACGCTATTTTTTATTATACGTGCACTAAAATGCGAAAATAGCAAAAAGAATAGAAGAATTGGTGCATTTTACAAAGTGGCGTGTGATTCTAATTTTTAATAATGAACATAGAAACGGTTAGCAATTAATGTTGATTGGTTGCTATGTGGTTGGTATGACATTTATGTCAAATTTTTTGAATTTAGAATGGACAATATGAGTGGAGAGATTTCAAGAGATTTCTTCGGAAGTTGAACGATTAGGTGAGCAAGCCGAATTGAAATTAATTCCACAAAAATCAAAAATTGCATATTATAAAGAATATGAGAAAATATTGGCTTGGATGACAAAGAATTACCACATTGTGGACGAAACATTGATGCTATTGTGGCGCGAATGCTGTCATTACTGTCATATGTAAACTTGTTGCCTAGGTGACTTTAAACCACCCCGGTGTTTTAATGGCCCGATTTCGCACGCAAATGCTATTTTTTATTATACCTGCATCATAATGTTGGTATCTCGAACGCATTTGCGTGCGAAAACGGGCCATTAAAACACCGGGGTGTTTTAAAGTCGCCTAGGCAACAACATATATACCGGCATTACATATGACAGTAATGACCATATAATGACAGTAATCGCGACACAATAGCATCAATGTTGCGTCCACAGTGTGGTAATTCTTTGTCTTTGGAATTATACATAAATAGTTTTAAGTTTCACCCTGTATTATTAATGATATACCCTATATGATGTAGTTCTTTGAAATCAGGTTGTTAAGAAGTTTTCGAAAATATAAAATTATACAGGGTGTTGTATTAAAAATAAACATCATGGACTATGCTGGATTTGTGTGAATCGCCCTGTACATTTAAATGCATGTGTAAAAAGAGCACACTTGAATTTACAAGTTGACGTGTCCCGGCGTTTTTTATAATTTTCTAAAATAAGAACACAAACAATTTTATTCCATAACTGGTTTCCACACTGTATATTAACGTAACATATTTTCTAATAAGTGTTCTTTCATCATTTATTTTATGTACTCTAACATAATATGACTGTGTTACAAGTTGTCGTCGATAAAATTAAAATATTAATTATTTTAATAATAAAATATTAAATTATTTTTATTCGTCTAAATAATAAAATAATTTAACCATTAGTTAAAATAAGACAACGAAAGTACGTTAAATTACACCTACAACTTCTTAATATTCCCGTTTTTTTTATTTTTACTAAACCTTTTTCTTATTTTATGGTGACAAAACGTAAAATAAAAAGGCCACGATGGTGTTTTTTCAAGGTGTCTTGTGTTGCTCCATATCCGTCCAGCAGATGATAGCATTGTTTACTAACGTCGTAAAGATAAATTAGACACTGTAAAGACATCTTCAAATAAAACTTCGGTCCCATATCACTAAAATTACAGAAAGTGTACGTGTGTACATACATATGTATATCTCGTAATAAAGTATATATAACAGTTTTTGACTTACATCACCAACTTTCATACCGAAACTTCTGTGATTCATAGATGTGTAGATATCGGAAAATTGAGGTTTTCGCCAAATTGCTGAAGTTGTAGTATGTCTGAATCTTGAAACTGCATTATGACTGTAATAAATTTCTGCTTTCGTCAATATTTTTCTTTTGGATAAATTGCGATCATTTTTCAGCATTTATTATAAATATCACGATCTGTTGTAGTGACGGGATAACCAGAGAAATAACGTATTCTAATTTAGTTCTCTTAAATTAAAGTAATTTTTGGTAATTCTATTGACATAAAAAGGTTTATTTGCATTACCGTTGTAACCTAAGGAGACAATTTAAAATTATAATTCTAAATTAACACGAAATTATTATTTGCAAAATTTGAAATCGCAATATTTATTAGCTTTCTACATTAAGTGAATCTGTGACATCTTATATACATATGCTTATACATAATATCCAATATACATACATATCATATGTATGTACATACATATATACATACTTGTAAATTGTACGTAGGTATCCATGTATGTATATAACGTTTGTCAGTCGTTGGTGACTTACGCTTTAATAATCTGGTTCGCTCGGAGAAGGATGATTATTATTGTCATAAATGTTCAGAGATCAGTGACAGACCCATCGTTTGAATGTTCTGAAGCGCTTGTAATATTTAATCACTTTCTTGAGAAATGCTTAGTTTAGGAACAATGCTAAATCCTACAATTAGAATAAGATTATGGCAGACGAATATACTTATGTATAAGTAGATTGCTTCAATTAAGCATTTTAAGTTAAACCATTTATAATGCAATGTTATTACTCAAACGTAAAACCGACTAGTTTTCTTATTACTTCGATTCTAAAAAGTTTTATGGTTACATTTTCAAAGATGATAGATAGAGTTTAAGCATAAACAACCGTTACGAATTTGACGACTTTGTTTCATTTCTTTTGCTGCAACCAATTTGCATTTGAAAATACTTCAAATACCTACATATATTAATATGAGCAAATAAAGACTATATAATGGTAAAAAGGTAGTTACCGAATAATACAGAGACACATTACGAATGATCTTTTATTTTTGTCAACTCGGTGACGTGAATAAAATGAATTATTGACGTTTCGTATGCTCACGTTTTATTAGAAAAACATTGTGACTGTTATATTTGGATATTTTGGACATTAATGGAGTTCTCGAGCAAAAGAGAAGTGCGTAAAATTATTAATGCGTCAGATTGTCGCAGCGCTTTACGAACAAAAATAACCTCTTAATTAAAATACATTAGTATAAATAAAGGTATGAGATGTAGGTAACATACAAATGAACTTAAATTTTAGTAGATAAATAATTTTTTGATGGGCACAGATCGTCTTGTAAAATTATATAATCAGATAGAAGACATGCTTCAGAACATGCTCGTTATATTCTCTAATTGGCACATGAAAAGTACTAGCAGTAATAGTAGGTACTAAAATGGCAAAAAAAGAACTAAAATTACTATTTCTTATACCTACTTCCCTTATTTCCAACAGATGTTCTTGGAATTGCTATATGCTATTCAGTTGCATTTATAAAGAATATGAGCTTTGTACGCCAACAGGAAGCATCCCAAAAAGTTTAAATTGTTTTTTTATGATCTAGACTCGTGCGACAATTATTTATTATAGATAAAAGAAAAGTTTTGTAAGAGTATCTTTGTGGTAAATCATAGCTACAATTAGTTTATAGTATGCGTTACTACGAAATTCGTAACAGTGATAATAATAAGTAGGTCTTTCAAATAGAGAACATTTATAACTTGCCAATTGCATCCACCATGCAATACACATTCATATGTATGTATGTATGTACGAACATATGTAAGTATATTGCTCAGAATATCAAAATATTGTAAGAAATAATTCGGAATCATGCTAACAATTTTTGCAAGTTACTTAACTTAATTTGTAACTACATTATCCTATTTAGTATTGTCACAATAATAGGGTCGATTTTAATACATTTTATCAGATGGAAATAATTATGTGTGTACGTTACTGTATGAGCTGTAACTATTTGAAGTGGTTTTAGTGATTTTATAGTATGATTATTCGTATAAACCCATAGAAGTGTAAATATGTATTTCTATGAGAAAGTATTTCCATTATATTGGACTATATTTATCTAACTGCCAGCTGTATGAAGCAGAATATTTTTCAAGTCAACGGTAGTCTTTACGAACAGCTGGAAAGGACGGCAATAGGTAACTCCATGTCATCTTTTTTAGCTAAACTTTTTACGAGCCTTTTTGAAAATGACTTAGAATCGACAGGAGAATATTTTCCTATAGTTTGGCTGAGCTATATGGATGAAATTTTCGCGATTTTCGACAGCAAGAAATGTAACATTGACTACTTTCTTAACAGATCAAATTTATATAAGAAAAAGAGGGAAACGATCAGTTACCCTAGTAGTATATTGGTAATTAGAAATAGGCATCGTTTAGAACTTAACGGGTATAGAAAGGGAACACATGCTTCGGTAAATTCCTTCTAATTCCTTCGAATTATTGTGCTCAACAAAAACTGGTAAGTCTGAATGTTTTGGTTCATAGACCACTAACCTTTCTCTTGAACAAGGTAAGGTATGAGGAAGAGTTTCCAGCCTCAGATTATCTATAAGTTAATTAGGAAGCTAAATTATAAGAATTTTTTGAAAGAATGGACGACTTTTCAACAAAACGTCAAAAGCACACCTTTTATTACCCTCCCTTTTGCTCCCTCTATCACTAGTACATCTGAGTAAAATCTTCAAGAAGCTGGATCCTAGAATAGTTTACAGTTAGGGCACTAATTTGTGAAGTCCGATCGGTAACCCTAAAGATGATTCAGCCTTAAGTCGGGAATTTATGAAATCAATTGCAACAATTGTACTCAAAAATATATTGGGCAAACGAGCCCTCAACTAACTTCAACAAGCATATGGCTAATCTTATAACATCACCAACATAATAGAATTGAGAAGTTTAGCATTGGTCAACATATTTTCGATAACGCTCACAATATTAATCCCATAAATTAATTCCACCGATTAGTCAATGTAAATTTCTAAATGTTTTTGAAAGTTTGGAGATTTACAAAAACAATTCGCGTTTAATGAACAGTAACAACGAGCCTATGTCACAGTAGTTACTAGTTTCTTTAATGTGAGGATAATGATGCGGATCGGATTGACTTTGCTTAGTTGTAACTTATAGGTTTCCTGGTAAGTTTAGTTTGTAATTTTCTTTAGTTTTAGCATCGCCTTCATAAGCTTTCATAAGCTTTGCTGTTGAAACGGGTTCTCAATTTATCAAAGTATTTGGTGTTTTTGTGGGTGAAAGTACGTTAAGGTTTAGTTCGCCCATCTCATATAGCACTTTATCCGTATTCTATGTCGTTGCTCGAGCGAATGTTTCATAAATAACTTACTCTAAATGTGCGTTTATGGGTATAATTTATTTAAATATCATATGGTCATGTCAGTTTTTTATAAGTGATTAGACAACCTCTGCTATATGCCGACCTAAGACTATGTTGTGGTAATGTTTGGCAGGATAGGTATTAGTATAACTGCCCATTCTAAGCATGACAACCACATGAAATAAACAAATAAAGTAAGAAATTGTATTTTCATCAAATCCTATGTGCAACTGTAAATATTTACGAATGTAAATCTTAGGTTGGCAACACATATTTTTCTAAAATACTAGTCTATGCAAATGCATTACTCAGAACAGATACTATGATGCGTGATATAAAATTATTAAGAGGTGGCAAAGTGGAGCTCCTATATACAAACATAAGCGATGAAACTTCGCAGGATATGAGTTCCTAACTGTGTTACAGAAACTTTTGAGACAGGAGAAACTAACATTAGCGACGCGAGAATTCTTAACGAGTACCGATGTAGAATGCCAAACGTTATCACCTTACTCTGGAGCCCCTACATGTTCATTAGTAGTGTGTGAAAGAAAATACGCAAATGTTAAAAAAAATATTACTTCAGACTTCAATTTTGATAGGTTAGTAAAATATAGGTATCGGTAGCCTCATTAATCATAACAATCACACCGTGTCTACAAGAAAACCTACCCGCTGAACTTCTTGTTTAACAAGTCAATCGTAATAATTGTATTTGTTCATATCATTAGGGTCAATTTGGCATTAAAAAAACATTTTAAGAAAATAGTTTGTCATTTATACTCGTTTTAGGTAATTATTGAATATTATAACTTAAATCTAATTCTATGACTATGTTTAGGTGTTACAGTACAGAATTAGTGTTATGGATAATATTCAGAAATAGTGTGATAGCGCTACTGAATAGTAACCACTTTTATTGGAAAAAATCCAATGAATCTGAATATTCTGCTATATTTGGCAATAGCTTGACACCATGGCGCAATTCGTAGATGTTAGATCCCATTTCTGCTCAAACAGAAACCAGAAAGTAACATCCAAAATAGGTGGCGACGATTGATAGAATGACGACTCATACTAAAGCCATATGGTTAAAATGATAAATAAAGAAAAGTTGATAGGGCAACTATAAAGACAATAAGTATTTTGAGGCTTGAGCAAATCCGTAACGTAATTTGAATGGAAATGGTGGCAACTAATTTACATCACTAGGTCAATTTAGGTTGACACGGCAGTCAAGATCGTTTCTGCCCACGCCAATTCTCGTGACATCATTCACAAAAGATTACGTGACGCAATTCGGTAAGGAGCATCCTAAAAATATCTACTACTACTCTAATTATGGTGTATTTAAGAAGATTTTTGTTACAATATGAACTGTTGGTGGAAAAATAACGCAAGTGCACATTAAATTAAACTTTCTGTTAATGACATCTACATAGACAGTAAACGATACTTTCACGTAAAAAAATATTTAGTATTTTCCTTTTTGATTTTTATTATTCTGGACGAAAATACCTATCTGCTGGTCTCACGAGCTTGAGCGTGGGCAAATGACATTACGATGAATAAAGACCAGACAGTATCGCGTGTTTATAATGTGAGCTGAGGGGAAATAAAGGAAAAAAAAATATCCATACAGCCGGAATTAAAAGCAAATATCGATCTGGCAAAAATCTGAGAACTAGAAATTTGCGAATGCAGAGATATATGCAGTCGATAAACGCAACAAAATTAAAAGAGGTGGGTGACATATTAAAAAGATATGGTATAAATTTTGGTGCATAACTCTGTATGCAGTTATATATACAGGGTGTCAAATAAATATTGTCGGAAAAATAAATAGTATAAAACTAATATCACACGCAAGCTAAATCCAAAAAAAAATACGATCATATATTAAAATAGTTTTTCCTTTAATAATTACCAAATTTTGTTAAATAAGTTTTGTTGAATCCAGACCTGACACGTGTGTACAAGAAAAAAAAGGATGCTACAAACATTTCTAATAGACATAAACAGATATTTTTTATCAAGTGGAATGATATGTAAATAAATGCTTATTAAAGTACAACGACATATTATTACCTAAAGATCTGGTACCTAATTAATAATTTACTGTTTGAGATCGCGTTCGTAGTTAATAGTTTTTTGTTTTCAAATAATTCGTGGTAGTCTTGAAGTGAACTGTTTGATGAGAAACAGGACAAAAACTTAGAGTAGTAATGTCCGCAATTACTACCACGAGCTCCGGATGCACGCTTCTGTGCGAAGCAAAACTAATCATAATCTGGGCCGCTGTGACAACACAGTCTCGAAGAGCCTCGACGTCTAAAATTTCTCGTCGACGATCATAAACAAAGTTTTTCATGTATCCTCACAGGAAAAAGTCCAACAGATTCAAATCAGGATTTTGTGCTGGCCACAGAATCGTTCCTTCTCGGTCTATCCAATGTGCAAATGCCTGGTTTAAATGTTCCCATACAAGTCGGGCAACATGTGGAGGTGCCTCATCGTGCATGAACTACATTTGCCGTCATATGTACATGTACTGGCATGTCATCCAATTAATCGGGTAACGTATTGTGCAGACAATTTAAAAGATCTACCGCATTTAATTTTTCGAGAAGTACATGTGGCTGAAATAAATGATCGCCCAATATACCGACCCATACATTTATAGATGTCCTATGTTGAGATGAACTCTTATGGGATGTTATCGGTCCAGTGATAAATATTATGGTAATTCAGTACACCATTTTTTGTGAAGCAGTATTCATCGGTAAACATGATCACCGATCGAAGATTTGAAAGACGAGTTTCTCTTTGATGTAACTATTCACAACAGGTAACCCGTCGAGGAAAATCATTGTCTGATAGGCGTTGGAGTTTCTGTACGTAATACGGGTGCAGTAAAAGATTTTATCCTGTTTCTCCGTAGATTAAAATTATGTCCATGTACTCAGTATTCGTATAACTTGCCATAATGTACACATAAGACAACGAATGCCTGTGAATGACTCAACGTTCTGTCTGGGTTGCCTATCCATTTATGCGTTGCGCTCAAACAACAAGGCCGCACATTGAAAAATGTTATTTTCTCGTTACTGCATGGACATAAAGTATTAATTAGAATTTAGGTATCCATGCCTATGTGCCCCTTATATGTATAATACTATATAATAATTCACGTAGAAATATTTTCGCTAAGGCAGATTTCATATGTATCATGCTAAGAATAAGAGATGGACCCAGGTAGTGGGAACAAGAAAGACGTATACGCTATATTCCACTGTGCCTTTGTATTGGCGAAAGCATAGCTTGTAGCATCTTTATCTTATCCATCAGTTTTTTATTTCGTTCATCACAGTTCAGTGATATAGTAGATTCCTTATAGAGCAGACGACCGAGGACAAAAATCCCATTCTATGCAGAGTGCGAGTGCAATAGCAACTGTTATTGTCGCCTTTCAGCATGCGGCGAACAAAAAATTTACATAATTATTTACAAAATCAATTTGATAAAAAACCGGCAAAACAAGCGATTTTCAGTTACTTGTTTCCTCTCGATTCTCTACATTTGTGCGGATGTAAAAAAAGATATTTTTTCATTTTTAGGTTGACATAATCGCCATCCAGAATGAGGGCGTTTTGAACTGCCCGCAGAAAATGTAACGTTTATCTTTTCTTAGAGCCAAGCTGCTAGACCAATACAGGCTAAAAAGTTCTATTCCGAAGTGGTAATGGAGAGTTACAGGAAGGTCGAAAAGCTAGTGAGATATCACAGCATTAGGTTGAGCAGGCAAATGAAATAAAGCTAACATGCTAGCAAGGGATGCTAGCGAACGATGATGAAAAAAACCAGAACCAGCAAAAATGTAACAAGGCAGTTGTATGGTACGTAGTTACATACAACATAACACTCACTACTAATTCCTTTATACTAGACAAATTAATATATAAACAGGTTAGGTAGTTATAGAAAAACGACAGGAGAAGAAAAGTTCGGTTTCCAAAAAAAAAGCAAGAAAAAGTTTTTCTTGACCCGCCGAGGAGTCGATAGAGGACTTTCTCGCTTAAT
>SMLS01072118.1:0-13667 GCA_004785975.1 Popillia japonica
TATACATAATATTGTGTACCTATATTTTTTTCTGATTGAAGGTAGCAGATATCACGAAGAGTATAATCGAATACTTTAGTCTAAACGTTTACACATGTACTTACATACATACATACGTACATATACAATACACATTTAATGTTCTATAAAAATGTTCAATGAAAATTACTAACAATAAAATGTAATTTTTTATCAGTTATGTGTCTAAAACTGCATGGGCCAATGTTGACCATATTATAGTATTTCTCGTAATTACAGTTACTTTCGCACTGACACAATCTAAAATATGCATTTAGCGTACAAACAATACGTAGAAGCCGACTCATATGGAGCATTTTATTTGAATTTGCTGCAAAACTGGGATCCTATACTGAGAAACCTAACTACTACTATAATTTAATGTTAACGCCATGATGTTAATAATACTATTTATTAAAATAACAAGACAACTGGTCTAAGACCAACATACTTTTTTGCAAATGCAATTGAGAACCATTCCGTATAAAGAATGAATATTAGCTGCAGCATGTACCAATCAGCAATAATATCATTCTCTTCCCTTCCGCACTTAAGTACGCTCAACAAGTTAAGAGAATTCCGAACAAAGTTCCAGTGTTCTACAGGTCACTGATTTGATTATGATATATGAAAACTTATTAAAACGCTGGGTTTTCGTGAATTAATTGACTTTTTTAAAACTCAGGAAAGAGAGGTTATAATAGTACTGCAGTTGCGTGCCATCAGCAATAACATAAAATAGAATTAATATTATTACTTACCAATTGAATATTTTACTAATAAGTACATACCTCAATCTATGGGTAAGAATCTAAGCTACCCCATTTACGAGGTACATATTTACCAATACTATATTTCAGTTAAGGTTACATACGACGATGGAATGTTGTGTAAGGGTGTAAATGCTATTTCTAAAGAATCTGGATATACAGGGTGTCCGCGATATACAAAGCATGCTTTTAAGGGATGATAGCTACAACGATTTAGAAACAGAAACATATAATACACCTTGGGTCTATCTGTAAGCGTAAACGAGAAAAAACATTATTTCTCATGTCACAAACTTCGACGCATACTGTACAGCGCAAGCCGATCAGTGCAGGATTTACCCGACGATTACAGGCGTGTGTTCTTGCAAATGGGCAACACATCGACCCTTTCCTGTAATACATTTTCTCCTGTATCTCAAAAAGGTCCTTTCTAGGACCAGCAATTTATCACAAATAAAAGAAAAGAACTACATTTTGTAGGAGTCTTTACGAAAGAGCTTAAAGCGCCATAACATAACTGCACTTACATTGTTTTCATTCAATGCGACTTTCCCTCAACTTAAATTTTCATTTACCGATCGAAAGCTACACGTCCTTTTTTCTCTAACTTCAACATAACATCGATTTTATTGTCAGAACTATTAAAAAAAAAACTCAAAGATACCTCTTTTCTATTTATCGGATATTTTTAAAACGTATGGCCATTGACTTCGTACGTTACAATGGTCTAATGTAGTTCAAGGTCGTATAAGCACATGTTGCTGTCCTTGCATGTGTGCTTCTATTGATACGTGTACAGTATAGCGCAAGAGAAATGACACCACTCTTCAGTTTCAATATATTAAATAATTCATTTTCGTCGTTGTTTTCTCAACTCTAAATTTTTGATATGATTTTTTGGTTATTTAAGAAGCAATATGAATGAATTTTCTTGTACAGTTTGACCAAATAAGGTTTTTTATAAATAATTTGTTTTCTCGTTTACGCTTACAGATAGACCCAAGGTGTATTATATGTTTTTGTTTCTAAATCGTTGTAGCTATCATCCCTTAAAAGCATGCTTTGTATATCGCGGACACCGGTATATGGTTCTATACATAATTGTATTGACCTATGAAGTCACGTTTGTATGTGATAAGTCATTATAATAAACAGTTATGCAAGTTGCATGCACAGCCATGTTTTCTGAAATCACAGCAAGAGGGTCTATACGGCTGGTAATTTAAAAATATTAAAAAATATTTCAAGCGAACGTGATTATTTCTGATGTTCAGTAGAATTAGTTATCTGTCTATGTTGATTAGATATCTACATATGTTTATATCTACCGTACAGCACACGCTAGCACATAACATAACCGTGGAAACTGCTTTGTCTAAGCATTCTAAATAATTACGACATAACTTTGAATTGAATTCGAAAATGATTAGATTTTAAAAAGAAAACAGTTATATAACACAGCAGTCTTGAATATCTTGGAGTCACACTGAAAAGTAAAGGAAATCAAGAATTGGACCTATAAATAAAGGACTACTGAACAAACAAGAAATATCGCGGGAAACTAACATCAAGGTCTATAGGGCAATATACAGATTACTACTGACGCATGGCTGCGAAACGTGGGTGCGATCAGATATATAGAATTGGATCAGTGGTGCAGTACATAAAACGGAGACAGCTAGTATGATGGGTCCGCCTTCACGGGTTAAGAGGCGCAGTACCTGTTAATAAAATTTGGGAAAGCAGAACACCGGGGAAGAGAAGACGTGAGACGCCTAAGGTGACGTGGGTCGATACAATAAGAAAAATTTTGAGGAAACAAGAAAAAACTTGGGTGGAAGCAAAACAATTAGCACATCACAGAAAAGAATGGAAGAAATTTAGAAATATTTAATTCACTTAAAATTGTCTATTGTAACTCTACACCCTTGAGGTACAGCCTGGCAAATCTCGATTGGAACAACGCAGTAGCACAAGTGGGTGGGTCAAACCGAGGTCAATTGCCGTAATTAGGCAAAGAAGGCTGAAATGCAATCACCGTGAAACACCTGCCGTCTTGCAGTGCACGTTATCCTTCATTAATGCTAATGCTTAATTCTGTGATTTGCACGTTCGATGACGTAGGCCTGGCGAACTACAGGTGTAGTGGGAAGGAGGATAAACGAACTCTATACACACGTATAATAATAGTGCAGGTCAAAATGTCTAGAACACCGTGTCATTTAACCGAACGTTATGTATCAGTAAAATCATATTTATCTTTGTTACTTTTCAATAGAGCAAAGAGAGAGAGAGAGACAGAGAGAGAAATGTAAGAGCTACATTTTAAGATATGATTTTAATTGAATTTGTCAATGTGACAGTAGGAAAGAGTATTATTGATACTTTAAATAAGAATGCGATCGGCATCTAAAGGTAAAAAAAATAAGCAAAATAAATTACATGCAATATAGTAAACAAATTGTTAACATTCCGTGAGATATTTATAATTTTTATTATACTCGTAGTAGTATGTACTATTATTCCTATTTATATATAAAATTTTTTACATCATTCCATGTATAATACGCTTTAATAAACATTTAATAATTCTATAACCAGAACAAAATCAAATGCAGAACCTAATTTGATTTGTAAATTCCGAACGTACATATGTATGCAATATGTATGCCCGTACGTATATCTCCAATAAAAATCACAACCAAAAGTAATAAACCAAAAAAAGGATTGATGTTTTTCACGTAAATTGCTCATCGTCAATACAAACACAGCAGTAATTAAACATAAAATTTGCAACAACAATTTAATTTAAGCTAGCGATTCATATTTCGAACACGCAACAGAGCAAGTAATTTTATTCGCTGCATAAGCGGTATTTAGTTTTTATTAATACGATATTATACCAAATTTCGGTTTGTTTATTGTGTGATTATAAAAACATTTAAATTAGAATCGTAAATAGTAAAATAGTATAAATTAATTTACTTTTTTTATGTGTAAGTGATAAACATTTGCAACAAATTCTCCAGAAAGAAATGAAAACAATTTTATTTGTAAGAACTCCTATTAAGTATTAGTAGTATTTAGTAGTATTTTTCCACGAAGTAATTTCAATTAACAGTACTGTAACAAGCTACCACTCTTCCAAACTTGTTATCAATGATTCATATTATCTTTTATAAAATTGCTCGAACAAATTTAGAACAGATACTATATTGTTCAACAATATTCTTTACTTTTGTCACGTTATCGATATTTTGCTATATTTTGTGTCTTCTTAACAGAGTAACGCTTTTACTAACTTAGCAGAAGTAATAGATTTCATTATAAAGGTGTTGAACAAGAAATACTTTGATGTTTAATCAATGATAGCTTAGGTGCTCTACATGATATTATAACAAAAGTGAATTCAATTAGATAAAAAGCAGAAGATTTTGTTAACATTGTTAACTAGTAGCCAATATGTAAAACTAGGTACTAAGAACTGGCTGCTATGTATATGTCGCAGGCAGATTGAATAATCCGGCTTTTTTCGAAAAGACTAGGCATTATGCAAAACGCCAGCGTTTGTACCAAAGAACCGTAATTGTGCTTTCGGCCTGAGTATTTTTAGTCATTTTTCAAAATGCCTATCTGCAGTTAGGCAAATTGATTATTAACTATCACTGAATTATGTTATCGATATTGCAAGATATCTTTCTAAAATCTTTCAAAACTACAAACAAAGAATTAGATTTCCCAAATGAGTAAGTAAGTGTAGTTGCAAGAAGTCTCTTCCCCGAAAAGGCGTCGTACCCAAATACTTCAATGTTAGAGGCCAGGTTGCCCTCTTAAAAGTAAACGTGCTATAGAAGTGGCCTCAGAAAATTGTACATGGCAGACTACGTAATCCTAAAAGCCAAGGTAGTGTAGAGAGAAGCAACTAAGACGTTGAAAATATGCTACGTAATGGATGGAGGACAACAATTGTACGCAATGGTCTACTGGATGTTACTTTGTTCAGTTTCAAAAAAATAGTTCGTTCCATAGAGTCATTAATCGAACACCATACAAAGCTTTGTTTGGAGCCGATCCTAAACTTGGCCTTAGTAGTTCTGCCATACCAAGCAGAATTACTTCAGAAGAAGAACTCGAAACTATTCTTGATGTTAATGCTGCAATCGAAAATGAACAAAATAGTATTGCAATGGAACTTGATGATAACATAAACAACGACGTAGAGCTAGACCCAGAATTACCAGACAATTTAACAAATAATAAAAAAAACTGTGTCTCAAAAAGGTGTCTGCATTGTGTGTACGGAAAGTGGCAGTAATATAGAGAACTGCTCTGAATGTGTACGAAATGTTCATTATAACTGCGGTGGTTGTAGAGACGGATCTAATTTATTATGCCCTCTGTGCCTTCAAGAAAAAAGAATCTTCGAAGAAAGAAAATCAAATTATGTATGTCAAAAGAGAGCAGCTGAAAAAATGTTTGAATCGTCTGCCCAGAAATTTAAACCGATATAAGTTGGTACTTGCGTAAAAGTTGCTATCCCTAAAGTCGATCGGGGTCCTTTAGATAAACAGAATTTATTAGGCCAGGTTATGGAGCTAGAAAATGGAGTGTACAGAATAAGAACCAAATCTGGCATTATAAAAACTGGTTCTCTAGAAATGAAATTGATCCTTGTAAGTCTGGCCCATCATTTCTACGTGCATCAGATAATATGATAACACGTGAAGCGGTAACACTAGAATCAAATTTTGGAAGACAGGGATGCAAGAAATGATTTTGCAGGGCATCTAAAATTCAATATAACACAAACAAGTGTTGTAAAAAAACTGGGGTCTTGTGCAATTCTAGGTGCCATAACAGTAGCACATGTCCAAACAAATGACTATAGTCTAATATATTCTAAATTGAATTAGGAATTAAATGTATGTATGTACTTCTAAGATCTATTGTACTTATTTATATTGAAATATAAGAATGAAACATATGTACTAAGATTTGTATTGATGTATTTATTCATTGTATTTACTTACCCATTTGGGAAATCTAATAAATTCCTTGTACAAGTTTTGAAAGATTTTAGAAAGATATCTTGCAATATCGATAACATAATTCAGTGATAATTATTCAATTTGCCTAACTGCAGGTAGGCATTTTGAAAAATGACTAAAAATATTCAGGTCGATAGCACAATTACGGTTCTTTGGTACAAACGCCGGCGTTTTACATAATGCCTAGCCTTTTTGAAACAAGCCGGATTATTCAATATGCCTGCGACATAAGGCTTGTTTTGGTTCTACAATCGAACTAATACAGAATCGTCTACTATCAGAACTGGTTCTGAACCATTAAGAATACGAAACCAAAGCAAGCCTATATATACATATTAGGTTTGTTTCAACATACAGTTTGTGATAGTTTGCAGATATATTTTAGTGCGCATGCGCAGTCAGAAAAAAATTTCTAACTGTTTGCAATTTGCCCTTGTTGGAACGCTTTAAAAATCAATTTGAAATTTTCTCAATATAGAAACGTAGTACAGATGGCGCAACATGAAAATTTGAAGTTGTTTAGATAGGTTAGGTTTTATTTGGTTTCTCTGTTCTTCATTCGTTATTTAAACAGGTAGAAAATAGGATTAGGATACAATATTATAAACAATAATAAATTAATAAAATAACAAATAATGGAAAATACACACGAATGCTTTTTGAATTTACTTGTAAGATACAAAAAAAACTTTCCAATATATAGGTACAAAATTTGAGTTCTCAAAGGCGCCGTTTTAAATAGCTATCTACTAATCTCGAAAATATAAACTACCTATGTAAAATGAAATAAGCTGCGAATGCGTAAAGTACAGACTGAAAATCAGCAAAGAATTCGCAAATTGTTCTGACTATCAGCAAACAGTTTCCAATCGATTATTATTTCATTTGTAACACCAAATTTCAGTTTGCAAATTGTAATTTGGTTTGTTGAAACGGCAAAATTACTAATGCACTGAATGTTGATAGTTCGCAACTATTACTGATATCTTTGTATTCTTGTTGGATCAAACCTACATATTACGAGTAAGAATGGTCGCAATGAAGACAATCGCCTCATTAATACGGCAGTTACTCAATAATTTTGTATACCACATGGATGTCAGAAATTTAACGCGACATCTATCTTTCAAACCTGCTCATTGTGTTTGGCAGTTTTACGAAGAGAATTGTCTTTCATTTTATGTAAATGGTGTCCGAAAGCCCACATGCAGTCGCTCCAGAGAGGGCAACTTATTAAATTTCAAGCACATTATGTCTGTCTGACATTTAATAGTCGCCGTAAGCTGTATAATACCTTGGTCTCAATATAAAGTTCTCCAATTTTTGTTTTAAAAAACACGTTAAAAGCCATACCATACATAATAGTAAATTATTATTTTGCAAATGCGTTAACAAAATGTAATTACTTTGAAGGCTTCTCCAGCACCAATCAGAAACACGTCCGGGTTTCTATCCTCTGAATTAGTTTAGTTCGTATTCCGTTCATTTTTATGCTGCATATGCTGTATTACCATATCACGCTCAAACCAGGAAGGTCTTCTTCTATAGAAAATTCTATAAAATTTGAACTGTTCCGCCTTGAGACCCTCGAGACTCGTTTATACAAAATTTCAGAACAGAGAAATATTGAGTATCCGTATTTTGTAGAACAAAAAAGAAAGTGCCCTAAACAAATAAATTAGTCATCCATAATACATATACGTATAATACAATGTTGATGAACAAACATTGACATTATCTTGTTCTCTCGTTGAATACATAACAATTCAATTAATCTTCTTTTTTTTGTAAGAATTATTAATGCAGCCACTTAATAGACATGGGTCATAAATTATTCTCATGTTACAGTTATATTTTTCCACTGTGCCAAATTTCTAAAACTTAATTTTATTAAGAATCAATCATTCTGTTTCATATTAAAAATATCTATAAGACGAAAACGCAGGAAACAGAAAATAATATATTGACGTAACTTCAGATTAAGAAACATAAATTACTCCCAAAGGCTGTTCGCCGTCAAACGTTTAAGGCGAACGAAAATCCGGAACAATACAAGAAAGCGAAATCGAAAACAATCGCCGTCGAAATGCGGTGATTGTATCTGTCCGCCTTGATTTCAGATTTTTCCCATTCTCGCTTTTGCTTTGTCGTTCTCGTTTAGAAATACGAGTCAAACGTTTCAGAGACCTCTAGCTGTGTGTAATGATGAGTCCTTAAATGAAGAAAGGAATAACCGCCGCATCTCGTCCGTCGTATCGACTGAAGTACGTTAGTACCGTTTGCTGTGCGATAATCTTCCATCGTTTATATGAACCAGCAGCATGTCAAAGATAACGGATAATTTAAATTGATCTGCAGGCCACTGCATCGCAATTCGTCTTACTTGGTTATTTATAAAGTACATTTTCTACTTAACTAACAATGCTGTCCATTCGAAGTTTGACTTGTAAGTAGGTACCTATATTTATTTGCGCTCTTTTAATGTGATATTATCATGCATCATACTTTTAATGTACTTTCCCATAAAAAAATCAAGAAAACTTCTAATTTCTGCTGCTCTAGTGGATGACCTGTTGGTTTAGTTACGATAATATTCGTTTCTGTCTACTTTTTACCATTTTTGTCGACTAAAATGTTGTGCCATACATGCTAGAGTAATTTCTTCGGCTTTTGAGGCACCGTTAATTGCGTCTAGTGAGATCCGAAATCATTTTGTTAAAATACTAAATGCATTTTCAACTACGTTTCGTTTACTTGCTAAATGCATTTTCTTGACAACCTGTAATTAACCATTCTTCGGGTGTTGTTTGATCCAGGTTGATGGCATGATTTCATGAACTTCTCGCTCAAAGGAAATGCATAGATGCCGCTCAATATTCTGCGCAAGGATATTTTTAAGTTTGCGTTGATTGCTTAAGAATTCGGACAAATATTATGTAAAACATGAAATCCTTTTTCAAATATTCATGGATCTATGATGTCTAATTTATGATGGTTAATTACATGTCTAATTGCTTAGTAAAACTGACATCGTCTAAAACGGGCTTTATAGTGGTAAGCTGTAGACTACCGCACATTAAGAGAAATTTGGACTTTGGTGAGAATTTGGCAGTGTACGCGCAGACTAAAAAAGATCTACAAGAAAAGAATTGAACTTTAACACATGAAACATGAAAATTAATACCGCGAGAACTAAAGCTATGACGATAGGGAAATGCTTTGGAAAAACAAAAAATTATATAAATGGAGAGGTTAGAGAGATCTTGTGATACACATACATAACAGTGCGATAAAATTATACCATGCATCTGACAATGCTGAATTGCAAAGTGAATTCCAAAGAAAACAAAAAATAACTAATACACGATATTCAAACCGATTATGACGATATTTTTTCTTCTTTCGCTGACGCAGCCTCAACGGCAGATACTATCAAAAAATGTGTAAGACCTTTTTTTGTAGAACATGATATTTTCTACAAAAAAGTCTATTTTATCTGTTATAGTCTTCAAGTTATACTATTTACAAAACTGTGATAAGTAGCATTGCTGACGCATCCCCAATAAAATATTTCGTTACCCGTATTTCAAGATCTTTAAAAATTAGCTAACAAACTGGTATGTACCTACCTAGCATTAATGCGCCTGATAATGTGTAACATGATGTGTAAATATACCAATTTACATACACATCTATGTTAATATTGTTTTATCTGTTAATTCGTGCAGAAATATAGTTAAGTAATAAATATTTGATCACAATATTGAAGATAGTACGCTAACAAAACATTTTGTGCGCGCAGAGTTGTTTTACTAGAATATTCGTTCCATCACAGAAAGAGGGAATAATTTATTGTAAAATATTCAGGTGTATTGTTCTGGTAGACCTATGTGGCTCTCATAAACTCCTGCTGGATATAATTTTGAAATTTGTAAACAGTTTATATGCAAATAGAATAATATAAAACGGATTATTTGGTAAAACAAATATCCTCAAACACATACATAAACATAAGTTTTCACAAATCAGATATTTTCATGACCTCAATGGCATGATGATAAAACTAACTAGAATTCCAATATTGAAACAGACTAAATATACGGTATGTTCCACAAAAATTTTCAAAAACTGTAAGGCGTTTATTTATTATGTATTTTAATATCTCTATAAGACGGTTTTAGATCCTAATAATAAGGATAATAAATAACCTACCTGGATAAGACAAAATACAAGAAAACATTGGTTTTACAAATTTTCATATATTGATTGATAATTTGTAAAATTCCGAAAACGATTTTATATATAAAGGTTTAAACGAAAAGAATATCATCAACGTATTGATTTCTATTGGATTTGACCCAAGTTTAACCCAGTAAGGGAATTCTAAAACGCTAATGCATTGAAAACACTTAATAGAACACAAGTTCATGCCACTTCAAATTAAGTCACTTTAGAGCATTGCCATTGACTAGCATAAATGACGCAATAAGATAGGAACTTCTTAAGGAGGGATATGCTATCTATTTCAATATTGGAAGAGCAAATTTACATGGTTTCCCCTATCGCTCAAAGAATAATGGACACTCCATGCTGAAGACTGACAATTAACGTCAGTTAGAAGTAAACATATAAAACAGTATTAAAAACAAAAAGATAATCGAATCTTTTATGTTTGGCGAATACTTAAATATTGGACATTGATTAAATTTTTCTGACAATTTTCTATTTCGATTTGGAACAGTGTTACTAGAAACTAGAGTAAAAATGGGGTTTGATGATGTCCTGCTCGTTTCGTCGTAAGCGCACGTACTTACATCAATAGTTTGGTAATCGATAGATCTTAAGAGATAATTTGACCCGGTATATCATAACAACATTATTCAAGATCATATCCGACATGGGCTTTGATCGTAACGCTGTATCATTAGTTGCTGCATTTCTGTCTCAAACAATTCAGTACGTTAATATTGAACTTCCCATTCTCTTTATAGACATCACCATTTTTGGACAACTTAAGATTCATCAGAGTTCATTTATAGACGATATCCTACACTACTGCTCATTTCGGCTAAAAAGGGGAACACCAGGGTTGTCCGACAGGGATTTCAATGAAACTCAACTATGTCATAGAGGAACCTTCCCTCCGTACCCAGGTACGAGTTTCTATCCTAACACGCCCTAGTTTCTGAGAAAATCATCGTTGTTTTGTGTGTTGAACAAACACGCACGAGTTGATTCCTTTATATCGATAATGGTAGTTTCTGAACAAGCAGGCCTTCGTAGCCCAGTCAATAACAACTACGCCTGCCACGCTGGTGGCTCGCGTTCAGTTCTTGCTAGTACATTTTTTTTATCTTATTGTGCCGACAGTTATCTTTCATGAAACTTACTAATAAATGATATTTTTCGTCGTCGTAATGTTATTATTAAATAAATTAGATGGAAATATGCATTATGACGTTTATTTGGGATTCATTTATTTATTATTTTTATTTATTTGTTTGGACTGCAGATAAAAAACGGACAATAGGCAAGAAACAAACTGCAGGTAAGAAATAGACCGCAGGACAAGCAAGTGCGCTCGAATATTCGAACTTCAAAATACATATCATACCGCAGATTTTCTTCCAATTTATTTAATAATAAAATTACCACGGCGAAAAATACAATAATTTGTATGAAAGATAATCTTTAATATTGTGCACAATAACATTCAAACAAAAAATGCACTGGCAGGAATCCTACGCGAGCCACCAACGTCGCAGGCGTAGTTGTTATCCATTGAGCTACCAAGGCTTGTTTCTTAAGAAACTAACATTATCGATATAAAGAAATGATCTTCATTGGTTTATTCAACGCGCTATACAACGTTGGATATCTCTGGTGTTCCCCTTGTGACTGAATGAAACGACCTAGCTACTATTTATCAAAAATCGTTCGCACAGTTCCTGTGATTAAATTCTGACAAGTCTCTGGTGTTGATTCCCGGTACTAAAATGACATGTGGAATTTTGAGTAGGTAGTGTAATTGATATCAGAATTAATAATGTACATATACCAGTAGTAGTTAAAACAAACACTTTAAGGTTGATGCTGCGTAATACATTTTGTTTTAAATATTAACTTAGTTATTATATCTATATATATCCAGACTTCCTAACCTTAAAAAATATTTCTTTTTTTGTCTTACGGTCTTGAGCAGTAATATTAAGAAGGCGTTATGTAACAATTATATTTGGTACAATTGTTTTGTACAACAGTTGCGAGAACACCAGTTCACTCTTCAATTTTCTGGGGATGCAACGAAAGCTTAGGAAATATGTGAGGCTTTTCAGTACTCTATATTTTCCTGGTTTTGTAATTTGATGTACACTGACAAATGAAACTCACGCCTCATCTGTAAAAAATGTCAAATCCAAGGCATTGCTGTTCATTAAATGTTGGGTGAACTACGGGCAATATGACATGCGCCTATTATGACCAGGCGGTAACAATCCGTGATACGCCTGCATTTTATAAGGAAATAAAACAATGTCACTCATTGAAATTGTTCCGCATGTTGTACCATATGACATGAGAACTTCTATTCGCAAAGATAGAGGTGCTGCGTTAATAATTTCTATAACATTCTCAATAGCTTGTACGGACTACCACCACTGCCTTTATTATACTTTCAAGAACACAAAATCTGGAAAATGTTGTCGAAATACAAGCAGGCCAGCTATAGTACTGCATCTCCATTTTCCATTTTCTAAATTTCCATTACAAAAATTAGATTCAATGATGAATCGATTATGTACATAACTATGAAAATACAATGTAAAGTTTTAAAGCAGAATTGACATTTAATTAACTTTAGCGGTGGTTTCTTTGCATGGTAATTCCTTATCTTAATAATTTTTGCGTATTTTGAATAATCTTACACTATTTACTTGTTTGAATTGTTTAAATACTGTATACCTTTTGTGTTGGGCTCTTAATTAACCATATCTACCTCTTTGTCTAGTTTGAATTACTTGCAGCACACATACTGCTATGGATTTAAATTAGCCTATTAACATCATTAAATTTAATATTCTACCTTATCATGGTATACAGGGTTAGATAGAGCAGTTCAAATGTACGCACATCCAACTGGAGCTGGCCTTGAAATTGGGCTATTAATTAACTACTTTACTTAATTAAATTAATTACTAATACTACAACAAAGAGTAACATTATCTGTAAATCTTAAATAAGCAGCATCTAATATAAACGATATTCTATGAAAAATAACGAATTCTAGTATCGGATGATAATTGTGTAAGCTCGTGACAATATTTTCTAACTAATGCTTTTTATCCACCTCTATCCTGAATTTTAGACAATATTATCTAATTCTTATCCCTTTGAAGTACTCGAGAAATTTAAGATGGTTCTTACTAAAATTACTTTTGTTATTTGTATTGTGCGATAAAAGTAGTGGCATATTCTTGGTGATACCAAAATCCTACGATCGACTGCGACTTTGGTATTGGTTTCATTGAATAAATATTCCTAGTCTTAGTTGCAATGAAACAGAAAAATATTTTATTTGCTAAAGTGTTCAGTGTTATCTAGATGATATTTTGTATTGAATTCGTTTATGTATTGTAAAGTAAAATTTTAAGCAACGTCCTCTAAACATATAACGCAACAGTTCAACAGTTGCGTTGAACTCATTTCAAATGGAATATTCTGTATGATTTTGTACCAGCCACTGCAGATTTATTTTTCCTTTTGATTACATTCAGCGTTTTTATACCTACACTGAGAAAACTGTGACAGCAAAACATTTTATTTAGAAATTTAT
>ML219220.1:0-22275 GCA_004785975.1 Popillia japonica
TTTACCTTTAATTCTTCATTTTCCTGATATAAATCAGGCGCCTCTTCCGGAACTAATCCTATCCCATTTAGCGAGAAAGATGCTGTAACTCCACGAGATCGAGCTCTGTTATCCCATTGGTCACCTTGCCCACGTAATACTCGTATCACTTTCGGACCAAAGACCAACGCGATTGTTACTGTTGTACTTAGTTGTGTTCTGATAAAACCCAGCAGATATTTTATATCAGGTCCGGCAGTTGGAAATATGAGTAAACTTAAAAAAAGGGTTTTGAGAATTGCGTTTGTGTGTATGAAGCATAGTAGTTTGCACTTACTGAAAAGCTACCATGGTGATATTAACAAGTGCAATATTATATATAGCGTAACTTATAAGTCTGGCTTCATTATATAGAGACTCTGCATTGCGGACGTTATAACAAACTCTGATCCCCCACGCCAAGAATAAAACTTCACCTGTAATTACAATATTTAAATTTTATATCCTGATACTAGTAGGTACTATAATGAGCATATTATTTCGGATTTTGTCTTTTCATAAAAAATGGTAATTGTTGAGTTAGAAAACAATGCCTACATCTTGTACAAATCTATGTTGCTGATACTTTTTTCCACTTTTAGGTCAATTATAACACTTTTAATTCGATTAAAAATCAATTTATTCCGGAACTTTTACAAAGACGTTATGCAGGTTGTTAGGTAAACATGCGACAAAAATTTAAGGGGTTATTGATTGGCCTATTCTAAGAATATTTTGTCCTATGATGATTTTTGAATTGAGTTACGACCAGCAATTATTCGATTTCGCAAATCTTTCAAATTCTCCACTGGAGTAGCGCGAACTAATATAAATTCAGAGATCCCCAGACGAAAAAATCCAGAAGGTTTAAATCTGGGGATCGAGCACGCCATGCGTGTGGGCCACCGCGACCAATCCAGCGATCTTCAACTGTTATTAAAAAGTCATGAGCACCCAAACTGGAATGTGCTGCTGCACCATCTTATACCACATTGTAATTCTTAGTAGATCCTCTAGAAACTCAAGCAGTGTTGTTTCCAGAAAGTAGCGATAAACCGCGCCAGTAAGTCTTTGTGGTAGAAATACGAGTCCAATTAGATAAACACCCACAATTTCAACCCAAACATTTAACACGAGAACTGATGTTGAAAACGATCTTCACATACCTGATGTGGGGATTTTGATCTCCCTACACATAGTTGTTATGAAAATTCCATATTGCATTTCTTTGGTAAAAAGAACCTCTGATGGGAATAGAGTGAGGCTAGTTTTTGCAATATTCATTGACATAACTGAACGCGTGGAGGAAAATCAGCAGGTGCCTGAACGTGTTGAATACAGTGTGGATACAAGAAATTGTTCTAAAGAATTTTCCAAACTGTGCAATGATTTTCAAGCAATAATAATAATAATAATAATAATCTTTAATGCCCAACAGACGAACCCAATAACAGGACATTATTAAAAAAAACATAGAAAGATAGTAAACTATGCAAAAACTAAAATACAATCAAAAAACTATTTCTATCTATGTAAACACCAGCAAAGCCATATTTCTAAAAATAATGATAACATATTCCAGTAGTAACAGTAATAATAATAATAATAATAATAATGACCATAATAATAACAACACCAACCAAAATAACAAAATTTTTCTAGAATGTATATGATGAACAAAAATTGAGCAAAAACACAACTCGAAATTGAAAGTATTAAAGTAATCTATCCGTAAAGAAGGTGTCAGCAAACAATTTATTCGTACTTCCATACACAACGCTAACTGGTGACGGCTGAAGCAAGTTGAGCAATAAAACTCGCACAGTGATGGTCACCTCCCTCGGTAAGCGAAGGCATCTTGTGCCGAATCTGTAATTCCGCTTGATTCGTTCCAACTGCAGGATATACTCCGTCTGGCCTGAATGACGTAAATTTCAAAAACCGTCGATGTAGGCAGTCGAGCATTAAGCGATGGGTTGAGTAAAATGGATACCAAGCAATGACAGCATAGTCAAATCTGCTAACAACGTAGGTGTAATATAATTCTTTAAGTGATTCCGGGTTGTTGAAATTACTCACTACTCTCATCACAAAACCCAACATCTTGTAACCAGTAGCGCATACGTTCTCAAGCTGTTGTTTGAAGGTTAGTTACGAATCAAAGATCACCCCTAAGTCTCTAAAGGAGTCTTTTCGATCAAGGAGGGTCCCGTCAATGGTATACTGAGAAGCTGTCGTATAACTTACAAAACAACACTTACTGATATTCAATTGCAATTTACAAGTACGACACCATTGAACAATTATATCTAAATTATGTTGCAAGGAAGAAGTGTCATCAGCATCAGAGATTTGGGAATAGATCTTAAGTCATCCGCGTAAGCCAAAACAGGACAGGTGATATTATTTCATAAATCGTTAAGAAAGAGTATAAAGAGTAGAGGTCCAAGGCTGGATCCCTGTGGCACACCTGAGTTAGCAATAAATATTAATAAATTGATCTTCCTGCGCCTCTACTTTGTTTCAAAGAGCCGTTTCTACGAAGACGTCCATCAATGTTTTCGAACTTTTTTTCGGTCGCGGACATTACGGGTAGGAAATCGTTCAATGTGCAACCGTCTAATTTTTAATGCATTGCTATCAGCAAGTGAGTAGATGAAATGCGTCATCTCTGCGTTCGTATACATTACGATAGAGGACTTCAATAAATATTAATGACATGTCAAACAGCTAAACGTCGCTTAATCTAAACAAATGCGATCGATGCGACCACTACTAAATAAAGCAGCCGTTCCAAATGATCAAGATCGAAAAAGTATCAACGGATCGTTAACAATTTTTTGTACATACTTAATAAACTAATTGGCGTACACCATACTTGTATTTACGTTAATGATTTCAACAACTATCAAATATGACGATACATATACGAAATCGAATAATTGGTGGGTGTAACTCAATTAGAAACGATCCTGCTGTGTTTGAATAAGTTCAGCAGTCAATGATGAGAAGAATGTATGCTTGTATTCAGGCAGGAAGAAGTAATTTCGAACATTTATTATCGATTGAGCAGCTTTATATGTACTTTTTGATCGTAAAATGTTGTTAGTGCCGCAAATTTTGTTCATCTGTATCTTTGAAACAAAGCAGTGTCTCAAAAAGAGGACAAAATATTCTTAGAATAGGGCAAGGAATAATCCCTTGTGTTTTTGCTGCGTGTTTATGGTACCTAACACACATGAATGAAATGCGATATCATGCATTATTTATGCAATCATGTTCTACATAAGATGCAGTATGACTTTAAACACAATTTTGGATTGCATCTAAGGGTATAGAACACGTCCATTATGAAAGTGTTATTTCAATACCGTAATCGATAGTTATGAAAGCAAATGGGACGAGCTTTCAACTTCCTAGCGCGGTAAAATTGAGTCCGAGAAGTACGTAAGTGGCTGTAATTAAAACCTTTTTCAGCACAAATTTAATCTAACACGTACGAGAAATAAAGTAGTACATAAATGTATTGTTGTTCGTACTCATGTCTTATATTGAATTTGATACACATACATCATTTCTTGTGCATCGTTACTATTTTTTGCTTATTATTATTGTTTTATGTATATGTCACCTCTATTTTTGTTCTCTTTCAATTTCATATGACCGAACAATAAAAGCAAAGTTTGAATAAGGAGAAGTGTTTCTATGAAGACAAAGTTAAAACAAGTACAGTTATAAAGTGATAAAAGACAAGAATTGTATTACATTACAGCAAAGAGAAAACTTGAAAAAAAGTAGGTCCTGAAAATCTGACAAAGGGAAGAAAAAAAGTGACGATGAAAAACTGTACGCACATGTGCCAAGGGTGAGTATGCTTGAGTTCCATTTTATGGGCACATAGAATTAATTCCAACGAAACATTATTAATAGCGCAATATTATCTTTGGTGAGCACCAGCACGAGTTGCAGTTGTAGTTTTGACAAGCAATACAGCTAAGAAAGCCGCTACAGGTGCACCACCACGTTGGTGCACAATTTAGTGAACAATATGATGATTTATGTAGTAATATATGTAACCGTCTTTTATAAAGCCCGTGCTTCGAGAAAACTATATTATTACCACCGCAATAGTGGACGTCTGTTCAACTCAGCCAGCTATGCAGGACTGCTTCGATCCATTTAAAAATTTCTCATTTGGAGATAAAAGATAATAAACAAAAAATAATGCGTATAAATGTTGCAAGTATCTCGGAAATGACTGCGTAATGATATGATAGGAAATTGTTGCTTATTACTAGTTGCAACTGATTTGACAGATAAGATTTGAACCAGAGCAACCGGCTACCGTGCAGCACAATCTATATTTTCCTCGAAATTATATAATTTTATCAGGATTTATCGAAATCCTTCCTAAAGTCTCTTCACACAGTTATAGATCGCAAGATTAGATATTAGTACAATATACATATGTAACTGGATTCTGGTGGTGAATGCTACTTCAGTAATGGTTTCCCAAGCTGTACTTAATCCTTATTGAGATTACACTCTCGAACTCTTGACATGTTTGTATACGATTTTGTTCCAACGTCAGTTCGCCCCAAATAGTCTTGTGCTGTTAATTAAAGCCCCACCCAACAAGTAATGGTAACTCAATCTGTATATCGATTTAGCAAGACGTTACCACAAGCGATTCCGACAATATTCGGACCCAGAGCCATAAGTACTGCCCTTTCTATGACCAACCTCTGCAGTTGAGGAGCTGTTTCGAAAAAGTATGAAAAAGAAAATTAAGGAAATGGGATGTGTATTTAATTTTTTCCTTCTACCAGAAACACAATAGTTTAAAGAAGAAAAAGTTTTAGTGTAGTACAGATGCAGTTTTGCCATATTTAGCATTTTTAAATATCTCTATATACGAGAGTGGTTTAATAATAATTAAAAGTGCCATCCTTATAAGTTAATATTCTCTGGTCTAAAGTCATTCTGACAGTAATTCGTTGTTTGACAGTTACTTAACCAACAGCGAGCAATAGCGAAAAAATAGATAAAGTTGGAATTCGTGGGGTGATTCAATTCTTTTATCTGGAAAGAAAAACAACGACGGAAATTCATCTAAGGATTTTACCTACATTGGGTGAGGCATGTCGTTCTTATGAGTGTGTTCTGACTTTGGATAAATGAGTTTAAGCGTTGCAGAACAAGCATTCAAGATGCACCACGTCCTAGAGCTCCAATATCAGCTGTGACACCAGAAATCATCGATAAAGTCCATGATTTGATTTTTGCCGATAGACGAGTGAAAGTGGGCGAGTTAGAGTCAGGCACAGGCATCTCAATTGAGTGAGTTTTTCGCCGTTTTGTGACAATAGACGAAATTTGGAAACTATATCCCGGAAACAAAACAGGAGTTGAGACAATGCATTGCACTTGGCGAATCGGCTCCTACAAAAGCGAAATGGGTTCCATCCGTTGGAAAGGTCGTGGCATCAGTTCTTTGGAACGCAAAGGAAATTCTCCTATCTTGAAAAAGAAGGAACCATTACCGTAGAATACTCACGTTTGGATCGATTAAAGGCGGCAATAACAGAGAAACACCCAGGAATGGCTAAGAAAAAGGTATTGTTTCACCATGAGTATACCCTATGCATTCAAGGCGTGTCGCTCAGCAAAAATTGGCCGAGCTAGGATTTCAACTGCTTCCGCATTCTGCGTATTCTCCAGATCTAGCTCCCTCGGACTATGCGCAAGATAGGCCGTATCCACTCACTCAAGAGCAAAAGCAAATCCGCATGAGAATATCTGCCGATAATTTGCAAGTATTTCAGAAGAATGTAGTCGAGGTTTTTCGCCCTTTTGTGGAAATGGACGAAATTTGGATACACCACTATGTCCCGAAAATAAAACAGCAGTTGAGACAATGGATTGCCCTTGGAGAATCGACTCCTAGAAAAGCGAAATGGGTTCCATCCGTTGGAAAGGTCATGGCATCAATTTTTTGGAACGCAAAGGAAGTTCTTCTAATAGACTACCTTGAAAAAGAAGGAACCATTACTATGCGTCACTTTTGGACCGATTAAAGGTGGAAATAAGAGAGAAACGTTCGGGAATGGCCTAGAAAAAAGTGTTCTTTTACCATGACTATGCCCCAAGCATTTAAGTTGTATCGCTCAGGAAAAATTGGCCGATACGATTTTAACTGCTTCCGCATCCTGCGTATTCGCCAGATCTAGCTCCCTTGGACTACCATCTATTCTCGAAACTAAAAATTTTCTGACAGGACGAAAATTTGATTCCGATAAAGAGGTTATATAGGCAGATAATCAGTATTTTGAGAGCATCGAAGAAATTCATTTGCGTGAAGGAATCGTGAAGCTGAAGAAACTTTGGGACAAGTGCGTTGAACTTCGAGGGGACTATGTCGAAAAATAAAGTGCGTTGCAAAATTCAAATTGTTTTCTTTCATAGCATTCATTAATCTAACCTTTAATGCAACGTTACCCATCCATTCATAACGTGCTTAATTATAAGCACAATGTCAAATAGGAACTATATGTTTAAGACTTCAGTAATTATTTTTGCAAACTACAACGAGTTATGTCTTCAAAGACAAGTTACGTCTTTATGTATTTACTTAAATGTATAAAAAGTTGCAAAGATCTACGATGACCAACATCACCTAATTTAATTTGCATGAGATATTTACGCCTGCCTACAAATGAACTCAAAAAGTTGCAGAAACAAGTAGATCAGTGGCGCCATATTCTGGAATGTGGAAATTATTGAAATAATAATAAGCATATTTGTATTCATACATACTACCAGACGCCATTGATACCGATATGATTTAAAAGGTCTACTTGTAATAATTAGATAAATGACGCTATTTCAGTTGCCTATTTTTGATTACGTGAATTTGGAGGTTGTGCACAAGTTGCTACAGTTAGTAATCTATCCATAATTCTGAGAATAGAATGGAAAGATTGCAAATCAAGGCTTAATTTATTAATATTCAGAATTAAATGAAAACAGGGCTTTCCCCGATTTGAGACCTCTAATGCATTATAAAATTTTGCTTTTATAAAACGATAAGTAATATATGTGTTTATATAATTACAATGAAGTCTAAACCTAAGTTATTTTTAGAATAATTGCTAATATTTTACACAGATTATAACGATTATTTCTGGATCTAGCGGAAATCTTCTGGCTAAATTTGACATAAAAGCTAAAGTATTACTCAGAATTATGTTTAAGAATATAAAAATGTACACTATCTTCAAGCATAATAATTATTACACCTAAATATTCTATTTCTTTTTCAAACTAACTTACCTATACCTAAGCTGTGATCCCACCAATTATATGAGCATTGTTTGAATTTCAAACCTTCAGAATCCATAATCTCTTCAGCTGTCGGCGTAGCCGACAGTGTCCACGTGCTTAAATATATCAGCATTACTAACAAAATTGGCACCATCCACTGTAATAATTGTTTATCCGTCAATTTTACTTTATGGGCTGATTTTACTCTATACGTCAATGATACTCTATTAGACAAAATAAAATGGAATTAATTTATGTAATTTCAACAAAATATGTAAAAACAAAATACCTCCAAGTTTTCATTAGCAACGCTGTATAAGTTATGCAAAATCCAAGATGTCGCGACCATTTAGTTGCTACACAAGAATAAGTATCCAGAACTGGGAATATAGCAGCCATCTATAAGGTAGTAATTTTAGTTTTAAGTTATTTGTTAGTCACTTTCAGTTACCTCCATGTACATCGTAGCACATCCCAAAAGTGTTATAGCTAAAAATATCGGACTGGCAACTTTAAAAACTTTCAGTTTTCTGTGCCTGAACATGTAAATGATTAAAATGGCGGTGCAAAATGCACATGTAACGCTGAACACTAATAAGGTGATTCTGTAAGTTAAATAAAGGTGTAGGTACATAGAAAAATAGTTTTTGCGATTGGGTTTCACACCTGAATGGCCAGTGATAGGTGGCTAAACATGGTTGCGGTCCCTTGCAGGTGATACAACCGGGTTCACATTTTCGACAGTGGAAAATCTCATTCCAATAATGGCTGCTATTTTTCTGTAACTCAAGCCAAGCAACTAAAATATAAATTTATATAAGTGTTCTCTCTGATAGGCACAATAGTAAAAATACCTTCAACTAAGGTTCCGTTAAATTTACCACCATGGTGCGGGGAGTAATATCCATCTCTGCAAAGGCATTGGTAGCTTCCTCTCGTCCATGAAGTATGTGATATAGATTGTTTGTAAATGCACTGTAATATTTAAAAAAAACGGTTCCAATACAAAACAAATTCAGAAAAGGGCAATTTACTAACGTTGATGAGAAGAGAATCTGAAATTTCGTGATTACCTTTGATGTTCGATTATGACATTTGTGGGATCCATGAAAAATAGATATCTCCGAAGATGATGGATAATAGATGTCAGCTTCGCATTGATTTATTTCCAACTTAGATACGTCGACGTCTAAGCTGAGAAATCCTTTCATCCTAAAGAGGGAAAGAAATAAATCAAGGAGTATTATAAGAAATATTTCATATATGTCATAATAGTTAATTCCGGTAACCCTATGGTATTTATTAATGGTTTAATGTCAGCAAAGAAAATAAAGATGCACATTTATTAATTACGCCTTAGATATAGCAGTTAGATCATTATAATTGTAGTATTTGTGGAGTATTGCTATTATTGATCATGTTTAAATGTGATAAATTACAGAATTTTGCCAAATCTGCCTTCGGGGGTCTATATAAATACGTTGTTGTTTGGCAGACTATAAAACTAAAATTATTGTAACGGTTGGTATCAGAAAAAAACGATCTTTTGAGGAGGTCAATATTTTCAAATGGTCCCTATCATATAATACATTATTTATAAAAAGGCTTTATTAAATATTGTTTCCCTCTTATCTATGCCCGCGAATTTCTTGCTTATCTACGAGAAAAATGGCTTTATTATTGACAAATGCCAACCTAACTGGATTTCGGTATATGTAATACTGCGTTTCCACACTTTGCTTTACAATTTCGCCAATAACAGGAGGTAATTGACTAGGCATTAGGATTGATTTGTCCCTATTGGGTTAGTTTCATATGGATTTGTGGAGCTTACCGTACAAAACCAGGTGAACCAGGCAGAATTAAGACAGGAAATCATAGAAGAGATAAACGATGCAACAGAGTCGACTTTTTGCGAAGGTGTTGTTAAATTTCATGACAACCATGAGAAATAATGACTAACCGGCACAATAACACATTAAATAAGAATATTTTCAAAATATGTATTGCTTAAAAAGTAAATATGAAATAAAAAGGAAATATAGATAAAGTACTGTTTTAAGCTTGGTAAACTATCTGCTAAAACGTTTAATACGCTAAACATAGTCTTTATCGAAGTAGCAGGTGCTAGTGGTAAAAACAATTTGAAATGATGATGATAGGAGCATAACATCCTGCTCCAAAATATATTACACACAAATTAGAATTATACGTAAAAATTATAAAGAAAGAACCATAATTTTCGTGCCAATATATAGAACTGAAGTTGAACTGAAATATCTAAAAATTCTTCCTAAAGCTAAAATTGAAGCTGAAAGCAAAAAAGATTTTTTCGAAACTTTCGAGATGGTAACTTAAACATTAAGGAGAAGAGAAAGTAATGATTAATCACGAAATCAATGACAGCTAATGACCTTATGAAGGCAATCTAAAACTACAAGCAGAACTTTTTGAACATCTTTAAGCGAAGGAAACGCCAATTAATATTATATATTGCTTGCATGTACAAAACCGAATTGGCTGTCATTGTGAGTCAGTTCATGTAAGAAAGAGCGTGATAATTCAATGTATGTTTGCTTTTTGGAGACAACACCAGATGTATATAGGTTTGATTTGAGATTTATATGCAGAAAAATAAATAACTTGAAAATTTTAGGCTATAGTCTGCATTGTTTATATCTGCAAGCATTATTAAAATCGATTTTGAAAGACAAAAAAGACGTTTTGGAAATAGAAGCCGGTACTAAAACGAATAAAACTTTACACGAGGGTGGTTTGACAATTAACTTGGTTCACACACTAATAGAGGGCGAAACTGTAATCTGTATATGTATGTTGTAATAAAGTGACGCTCCTATGAGTTAATATTCTCTGGTCTTAAGACATTCTAACAGTAAGTCGTTATTTGATAGAAAACAGCGAAGGAAACTCATCAAAGCATTTTACCTATATACATTGGGTGACTCATGCCCTTCTTATGAGTATGCCCGAGTCTGGATAAAAGAGTTTAAGCGTGGCAGAACAAGCATTAAAGATGCACCACGTCCTTGAACCCCGAAATCATCGATAAAGTCCATGATTTTATTTTAGCCGATAGACGAATGAAAGTGTGCGAGTTAGCGGAAGCCACCGGCATCTCAACTAAGCGAGTTCACTTCGTTTTGCCTAAAGAATTGCAGATGCACAACTGTGCGCAAGATGGGTGCCGTGTCTACTCACTCAAGAGCAAAAGCGAATTCCCATGCGAATATTTGCCGACTATTTGCAAGTATTTCAGAAGAGACGAAATTTATAAATTTAGAAACTATGTCCCGGAAGCAAAACAGGATTTAAGACAATGGATTGCCCTTGGCGAATCGGCTTCGACAAGAGCGAAATGGTTTCCATCCGTTGGAAAGGTCATAGCATCAGTTTTTTGGAACACAAAGGTAATTCTCCTAATCGACTACCTTGAAAAAGAAGAAACCATTACCGGAGAATACTATGCGTCACTTTTGGATCGATTAAAGACGAAAATAAGAGAGAAACGCCCAGGAATGGCTAAGAAAATGGTGTTGTTTCACTACAACTACGAAACTTGGATTCACTACTATGTCCCGGAATCGAAACAGCAGTCGAGACAATGAATTCTCCATGGCAAATCGGCTCCGAGAAAAATGAAATGCGTTCCATTCGCTGGAAAGGTTATAGCATCAGTTTTTTCGGAACGCAATGAAAATTCTCCTGATTGACTACTTTGAAAAGGGAAGAAGCATTACCGAGGAATATTATGCATCACTTTTGGAGCGATTAAAGGCGGCAATAACAGAGGAACGCCCTGGAATGGCAAAGAAAAAGGTGTTGCTTCACCATGATAATGCCCCCGTGCATTCAAGCCGTATCGTTCAGCAAAAATTGGCCGAGCTACAGCTATCGTATCCTGCGTATTCTCGAGATATAGCTTCCTAGCTATCATCTATTTCCGAAACTAAAACTTTTTCTGACAGGACGAAAATTTGAGCCAAATGAAGAGGTCAGAGACCAGTATTTTGAAAGCATCGAAGAAATTCATTTCGCGAAGCTGGACAAACGTTGGGGCAAGTGCGTTAAACTTCGAGAAGAATGATGAAGGAATATGTTGAAAAATAAAGTACGCAGAACTCAAATTATTTTCTTTCTTAGCAAATCAAGTTAATTATCAATCCGCTCTCGTAATTTTATTTTTAGTAGACTACATGTAGGCATTAAGAAGAAGACTATCAATGTTGTTTACAAGAGCCTGTTTATAGGAAATCTTCTCATTAGAGTCTTTCACAAAGTTTGTCCCATTTCGTAACACACCAAAAGTTGAATACTTAGTTATCGTTTAAAAGAAAGGGGCAGACTGGAATGGCAACTCTGTAAGGTTATGGTCATAGCAGTTTTTTGTCCTGCTGTATAAAGCATAAACATGAAGGAAACAAAATTACATTTACCCATGTCGACCGGGAGGTGGAATTGGCACGCTATACGAGATGAGCCATCTATGAGCAGAACATGAATAGTATGGATAAGTCCACCAGCCTCTATAAGAAACGTTTGGAGGGCTTTCAATGAATTTCGGTGATCTCAGTCCAGGTGATGATTGAGCGTCAGCATACCTGAAGTTAAAATGAACATTTCAAGCAATGATTAACGAACCAGTTAGAATTGAATTTACCATGGATAATCAGGATCTATAGCTTGCCCAGTTTCAGGAATACTTTCAGTCAGCTTCTTCGGACCATCCATCTCCATACCTTGTCTTTGCCACCACGCACAATTAATGAGTTGCCTTGTGGATGCGTTTATCGCTAGTACTCTAGCCGACATGATTGTAGAATCTGAGACAAGCAAGTTTTTCGGAATCGCTTCTTGTAATCCTGAAACAGAAAAATTAATGAAAATCAGTGATTTAATTGCAATTTTAATGAGAGCCATGGGAAATTAACATTATTAAACTATGGAAATAGTAGTACTCCAAGAAACTGCTGTATATAGTCTTTAGTAATTCACTTCAAAATCCTTTATATTAAAATGCTTCCGATTCGTAGCGGCTAGTATCACGAATTATGCAAATGGGACACTTCAACGGAGCATTTAGAATGTGAACGGTAGTTAGCTGCGATTTAACGTGAGCGTTAAAGTGCCAGGATTTTCTTTCAATTTCTCCGTCCACAGCGTTCTGCTTCGTTTCAGCTTAAACGAACCTAATTGCTATGTTAAAAGTATTAGCAATGACGTAGATTGACTGTTTCCGGAATGGCTGTCTCGCGGAATTTATATTGAAATATAGATATAGCTGGTGAAGCAAAGATAGATTTACTAATGCGTTCGTTCCTGTTAAATATTAACCAACTTTAATTTAATTTTGCCTTTGGTTGTCAAATTGATTAGATTAATGTTCTGTTGATTTCGTTTAAGGACTTTTCTGGAATAATTCGATCACAATTTGATTCAATAATAATAATTTTGAATATTATTAATTTAAAATCTTCCCATAAAATTTACTGATGGAAGTATGTATGTTCTAGGTTGTAATCAGTCGCCATCATAATTTTTTCCGTTTTATTAATGTGGAACAAAAGATTGGATTGAAGATTCATAATTGCAACATTCACGGAATGTAGAATTTTAGAATTAAGGTTTTACGTTGTTCTCTTTGTTTGAAGATCAAACAAAATAACGCAATCATCGCAGCTAAAAATATATTAATTGGTGAATAATAGCTTAGTTAATCCAGCCGGCTGATGTAAATATGACAAATATATTGACCGTGATAAATTATATGTATACGTGATCTACCAGGAATATTAAAATCAATTTAAAGTTAGCGATCTCATACATGGTACATAAATACACATACTACATACATACATAAACTATGTGTTATGTTGAAGATACACTTCATTTTTTTAAAATTATTGATGGCAAAATGATAGCAAAGTGATTAGAATCCGGTACGATGTATAATACATGGAAGGCAAACTTTTAGTACATCTAGAATATATGTATGTATATGGTAAAGACATTGCGGATGTCATTCTCCCAACATCATTCCAGAGTTATTTTACATATCCTCTTGTAATTTAGACGATACGTGACACATATTGCTCTTTTCGTATGACAAAAGAGCGCAATAAATTACAGCTGGCATCCTAAGCGATAACGTAGTAGTATGTATGTACTTGAACTTGGAGAAATATACATATTACATGTAGGTATATAATGTATGTACTATAGTTGTTTACTAAATCTTCTAGCTGATAAGGAGAATTACTATTGCTCTACATAGATATTAAATAGTAGATTGTCTAAATCTCGATCTTGATTAAATAGTTTAAGACGTACATACTACACACGTGGATATTAAAAGAATTCTTCCTGCTATTGATTATATAACTTGCTCTGCTCGGGAAGATGTGATTGTGCTTTACGGTTGGTTGTCTTAACAGATGTAAATATGCAATTTTGCTACCATTAGGGGAGAGTGGGCCACCTTGAGACGGAAAAAGTTTTTGGTTTATTATCACATTAATTTTTAAAAATAATGGAATAAACATATTTTTCGCTACTAATTAGCTACACGTTACTCTAGAAGAATCTAAAAATATAACAAATTGTGGTCTTGTAAGGAAGAATTAAATTTTCTTTTTTTTTGTCTGACATGACATGATGAAATATAGAAAGAAATTAAAAAAATTAAAGAAAACCTTTATTCAACACTAACTTTTAATAAAAAATATTGAAGAACAATAGACACTGAGACTAAAATATAAAAACACTGACAATTTTTTTTAGCGTATGTTCAAATTATTAAAATTAATTTCAAATTTGTAGTAAGACTGCAGTCTTTTGGTTTTTCCCAGAACAGATGGCAACGGTAAAATCAATTTTATATCTTGGAACTACTGCAACATCAGGTTCGGACGGAAGAGCAAAATGACCCCCGACCTTTGCAGATTTTCTTAAAAAATTAACTTCAACGTCGTTTGTTGATTTCAAAAGTCTCATCACCTTTCCTACATAAAATATGTTATTTTTAGCTTTAAATTGCACTAACACAAAATTGTCGGTTTCCGGATCGTTATGAAGCTCTTCAAATCCGGAAGGTTCATCTTCCGGAATCCAGTCTGTTGAATCATCAGAATCGGCGAACGATATTTTTTCTTCATCATCATCAGAAGACGTATTGTTTTTTGGGATAGATTTTCTCTTTCCTCCAAATATATTCTTACTAGCAGCTTGTTTCTTGGACTCTTCTAGTTTTCGGTTTTCTTCTAGTTTTCGTTTTCGGCTTTCTTTCTTTTCCATGTATTTAATTTGTATCTTTTCTTTCTCAATGGTATCGGTAGGAATACAACTGGTAGCTTTTTTACGTTGGCTATTTGTCAGTTTTCTCTCTCCTGCTTTGGGGTATCCTTGAAATACTTCAGGATTTATAAAAATTTGCGAGTTCTCCTCACCAAGCGTATGTTTAGTCAAGCGAGGTGTTTCGGATGATGTTGATGCAAGTTGGTCATCAGTATTGGCAGGATCTAATATTGTGATTGTATTTGGCTCTTCCGTTTGCGACCTCTGGGCATCTGGTGTTTATAAAATACACTAATTAAAAGTATTTATTACTTACTGCAGACGTGGGCCACCATGAGACTGTGTCTCAAGGTGGCCCCGTGAATATGTCTCATGGTTGCCCATTTACAGGTTCTTCAAAAAATTTGACTTGATTTGGTATAATATATTTTTTTTATAAATGTGTTACATTGAAAAGAAAGCTTATTAACCAACCTTAAAATAAGTATGAATATCTTACCTTTATCCTTGAATTTTGTCTCCACACAAAGAATCGTAAAAAAGCGCGCGAAAAAGATTGAACACAACAACACCCTACTTCGACACAAGCTCAACTAAGAGTGGTCTGACGGCGTAAGGAATTTTATTAGTAAATCAGCACATGGGGTATAGTTTACTACACGACTAATAGATGGCTATACCTTACCCAACCAGAAATATTTCAATGTCTACCCTATACACTCAGCAAAATTTCTATAGTTCCATATCATTTTCTAGTTTTCCTATAAATATTTAGCAACTGCAATAGTTGGGAATTAGAGTAAAGTCTCGATTAACCGTCACCCTCGATTAACCGTCAACCGTCTGACGGTTAACAGAAATAGGTCTCCGGATTATCGAGGAGCATTTGCGATAGATAAAAATAAAATGCTGCGCATTATTTATAACATGGATTGGTTTGAGGAAAATTTAGTAAAGCTTTTAAATTTTCTATTTAACTCTATTTATTAAACGAATCTAGTTAGGTCTTTAAAATACTGTAAAACATACATACATAGTATGTACTGCTCTTTATGTTAAAGACATTATCAGTCTTAAAACTGCTATACTGCAGTATAAACATTAACATTATTGTAGTGTAGGAAAAAATGTATTTGACAATTTTACTTCTTAAAGTAATATCATTTTTTTTGTTTTAAAACCCTGCGAGCTTTTCCGGGCGCGATGTTCCGAATTCTGCAAAGCAGTAACATTTGGGTGACGTAGGCTTCAGAATGAGTAATTGTCTTTGACAATTCATATGTAACCTCGTCCTCTTCCTCTTCAATCACATCATCATTCTCTCGCAAAACACTTTCTATCAAGTCTTCGTCGTTCAGAATTTCAAACCCCCGAGCAAATTTGTCCATTCCAAGCCACTCACCGACGTCTTCCTTAAAAATAGCATCATTTGCTTCCACCGGATGACTCTTACAGAGCTCGAAAATGTCTTCTTCGTCGCTTATAATCTCCTCTTGAGTTTCCACGTTATTCACGTCATTTTTTTCCACCCTTTCTCCAGTGTTTTCTCTGAAACATCTTGCCAAGCCTCAAAAACATTGAAAATTGCGTCTTTGATAGTGTATGATTTCCAAAAAGCTCTGATATTAAATTCATTATCGGCAAACACAGGCTTCTGTAGGAAAACTTTTTGATACCACCGTTTCATCGCCTCAATGATACCCTGGTCCATTGGTTGAATCAATAGGGTCGTATTTGCTGGTAAAAAATGTTATCTTGCCATCGTCACTCTTCCTTTCATTTACAGGATGAGTAGGCGCATTGTCCATGAGCAGCATTGCTTCTTGTGGTAATCCTTTTGATTTTAAGTGAGATTTTACATTAGACACAAAGACATTGTGGAACTAGTCCTCAAAAATGGCTTGGCTCATCCAAGCGTTTTTGTGAGCATAATATGATACAGGCAAAACATTTATGTTTAGGTTTTTGAACGCACGAGGCTTTTTAGATTTTCCGATAACAACCAAAGGAAATCTATAGGCTCCACTTACAATGGCACACACCATGACAGTTATTCGATCCTTCTGCATTTTAAATCCTTATGTTAAGACTGGTTATAGTGAACTTATAGAAGTTTCGCTGTTGTAACTGATTATTATTATTATTAAGAAAAACATTATATTCTGTTCAATAGTTCATGTAGAACTATAGAAATTTGAATTGCAGATCAGCTATATAGGAGGTTTGGAAATTTAATTCCCGGATTGGTACAAAACACAAGAACACAATTGAAGTAATACAAAAACTATTTGATAAATTCATTTAAAGTAATCTTCATTAACATTAATACAGTTATTGTGACCTTCTAGAATTTTTTGAAAACAGTCAACAAATCCATCTGCAGGAACAGTGTTCAATTCGGCGGTTACATTTTTCTTAATGTCTCTTACGTCGGCTAATCATTTCCTTTTGAGCACAAGTTTCGTTTTAGTTAAAAGGAAAAAATCCGCTGGTGCCAAGTCTGGTGAATAGGGTGGGTGCTTAATTTCAACAACTGCGAATTTCATGAGAAATGGCCTCACAATTTGTGAAGAATGTACAGGTGCATTTTCATATAACTAGAACCAACTACTCTTTTCTCGAAATTGTGGTCGCACTCGAAACATGAGCTTTAGTAATCTCTTTATCACTTCAAGGTATAATAGTATGCAGTGTATTAACTGATTGACTTTCCGGTACTAATTCTTTATGGATCATAGTCTTACGCAATCAGCATGGTTTAGTTTCTCGATTTTCGCAACCGAAACTTTTTGGGTCTAGAAGATGTTTTTTCAACCCACTGCATGCTGTGGGGTTTCGCCTCAGCATTGTATTGAAGCACCCATGATTCATCACTCCCTTTCCTTTCTCTGTTTTTGTTCCTCCAAAAGTTTATGTGGGACGAACTTTGCGCAAATCTTTCTCATTCCCAAAACTTCATGCAAAATTTGTCGGATCGTCTTCTTATTGATGTTCAACTCTTCTGTCGTCAATCGAAAGGTCATTCGTCGGTTTTGTGCTACAAGTTAACGTATTTTTGCAATAGAAATTGCATTTCTAGAGATTGCCGGACGTCCAGTTCTAGCGTTATCTTCTATACTTTCACACACATCTTTAAATTGCTTAAACCAATCAAACACAGTAGTAAGACTTAAGGTGTTATTACCGTATACAGTTTTCATCGTAAGTTTCTGTTGCCTAAACAGATATTTCATTGAAATCGGGCAATTTGAGTAAGATTAGAAGCTGAACATGATATTCTGAATATCCTGTAAATCACTCCACCTAATACAATAATCCGTTGAGTAATTATACCATCATATCATGTTACAAAGACATTCGCCTTAATTGGTTCATGCCAATTAAACTGCTACTACTATAATATAACAGTTGTTGAAACATCGAAATATGTCAATGCTATAAGTAGTTATGTAATAGATAGGTTTACCAATCCTTTAGAACAATTTATCCCACTTTTTTGTTCTGTAATAAAAGAATAGAATACCTACAATTCTAATGATATAACGCCTTTTGGACCCCTTCTATAATGCTCCTCTACAATACTAACAATGTTGCTGTAACCGACAGACTAGTTACCAGTGAAACATCTTGTATACCTAGAAAGCTTTTGAAACTTAAATACTCGTCCCAGTTATAATTCTTACATTGGAGATTAGAATTGCTTGATTGATTTATGAAAAAGGTTCATATTAAAATATATAATTTTCTGCGGGTTGTTTAAATAGATTCAAACAAAAATACAATAAGACAAAGCATGAAGAATAAATAACTAAAAGTAAATTTACGAATTTGACGTTTTGCCACTACTGTAATTGGCTTCTTTACGAATATAAAGCGTGTAAGAGAAGTTAGAAGATTACGGTAATTCGACGTGCTAACCGCGTTAGAGGCGAAAACCTTCTGACTGAAAGGTGGGTGAGGAATGTTTAGAACGTCATTACAGGTCGAAACTTCAACTATGATAGAAGTAAACACTTGACTAAAATTAAATAACAAGAATAAGAATATAAAAATAATAACTTTCACAAATTGATTGCTTGATCAGTTTATTGTTAACAAATTTATACTGAGTAAATAAATGTAACGAAATTTGTGCTAGAAACCCATTTCTTTCGTTCTAAAACTAGAAACTGTTATCCTATATCTTACATATTAACTTTACAATATCGTATTACGATGAAAGCTCAAAGCTCTGTAATAAAGGCATAAACACGAATAACGGTAACACACTAACTTGTATTAGTCCAGGTCCCGCAATGAACCCTCTCTCTATCGGTTAATATTGAAAAATTTTGACACATGTCATTTTAAAGTCTTTGAAATCTGTTAGCAACTGATACCAAACGTTTGGAACTATTTAGAAATTCGAGTAGTTTAGTTTGCCGTTGAACACACTTAAATTTTAGTACTGCAAATTCAAGTATCTAGTTTTTATTTTAAGTATAATCAAAAAGGAGTTAATAAAAGGTAAACTACCCTATACTTCTGCAAAGTAATCGGTAAAGCTGATTACAAATTCCATGCCATTGTTAAAATTGGTATACAGTTATACTTAAATTTATTAGATATTTTATATCTGTTTCGCAATTGCTATTGTTCGTCTGCTAATAACCAACCGAATAATAATTTAGAATAGTAAATAGTTTTATCTTTTGGCGGTAAAGTAACAGATAAGTTTTCGGTTTAGTAAAAAATTAAATGTAGAAATATTATCGCTTATCTATATTCATATTATCTCCCGACATATTTGGGTACACAATTATTACGATAGAGATTGGCGATATCGTTATTGATAGTAGTAGCTGTGTAGCAAGTGTAGGCCGTGTTGTTTTTAAGGTAGTGCGATCACCTAGTATACCTAAAAAAGTGTGCCGATAATAAAATGGAATAATCAGAAAACAGAAAGGTAAGAATTGTTTTGTTAAAGTTTGTAAATCATATCGAAGCAATATAGCCAATGTGGACAAGATAGTTAAAACTACTTGAAGTCGATACTATTTTGTAATGAGAGATTAATAATTCTGTAAACTAATTACTAAACTGCATAACTTTCACATAACAACTATTGGATTAATACCACGAATCAACTTGATATAGCTTGATATAATGTGTTTCTTATAAAATCTGGACTGTACCCAACATTTAAGTATTAATCTTTAGAAATTTAATTTAATTTTATTAAACATTCGATTTTATTTTCATTAACATGTAGTAAATACGAGTACTTTGAGTAGATTTGATAATTGCTTTATCATTGTCGAATGGTTGAATCTTTATAATTGTGATAACAAATATTTTCGGTTATTTCGGTTTTCATGTTGTGGAAAACAGTTCTGATAGAGAGTTACTTACTTTGGAACAGGTTATATATTTTCCATCAACAACTTTTTAGATAGCACAAAACATAAAATTACTTTGAAGAACAAAAACAAATTAGTACAAAAGATGTCGCAACTGAAATGTTGCAATCTAATTTCGACAGAAACCATGTAAATTATTCACAAACACAACAAAGAGAGTGGAGGAATTGGATCCTTGAGGAACCTCAGTGGTTATAATGCAAAACTTTTAATCATTTATTTCCAATTACCAATACTAGAATTAATCGATGGAAATATAATTCTCCAGAAAAATTTTACTAGTTTCTTTGAAAATTCACGTTTGAACAAAAGTAACCTGTATATAGATTTGGCACTTCACCATGTCAGCTACGCTAGAGGCGAAAACCTTCTGATGTTGAGTTACCGTAACCTTCCCTCTTCCTTTCTCCAAATTCTACTCCTGAAGAAGAACTTGGTGGCAAGGCATCGAGTTTGTAGTTTTTTTTGTTTTATATTTATTTATTATTGTGATTTATTTTATTTTATTTTTTGTTTGTATACATTTACAGACTATGACGCGATTAAAATCCGAAAGCCCCATAATAAAAACTCGAACCATGGAAGCCTTCGCTATCATTTAATTCTTTACTATCATTTAAGTTATTAATCAACCAATTCCAAACTTCAATGTGACTGATATTGCCGTGTTAATGACTAAGATTAAAAAAGATAATCAAAGTAATGTATATACTTAAATTAGAACGCAAAGTCTGTAACAAATGTGACGTAGATCAAACTAGACAATATTTAAAAAAACCGCACACATCACATCCGTGGAAACTGCTGTCTGAGCATTCTAAAGAATTACGACATAACTTTTAATTTTAAATTTGCGCAATTCACAGTAAGGCTGTAGGTCAGGTTAAGATTGGAATTAATATCATTTGATTCTGTCTCAAACGCTTCCTTATTCAGTATTTATTTTGGTCTTGCCAAATGTTTCACAATTTAAAGGTCTCCGTCCAATTAGTTTTCTTCCACTAACTAGCGAGATTTTGTTGCTATCATACGACGAAAATTTTAAATTTTCATCGGACGCATTGTGTTAATATCGCATGAAGGATTGAATAGATATCTTAAGTATGATATGTATGTGGTACATAGTAAGTAGCACTGCCCCGTTAGTGTCACGAAGAAATAAAACTCGTCGTAAAGTTGTTGAAAACGCAGTTGTAAAAAGGCTGGTATGAACTAGAAAGAAAATCAGATATTTTGAGGGCAATTAAAACACAATTGGATTAAAAATCATTTTTTTCCAGAACCTAAGTAAATAACGTGTAGACTATTCCAGTAGGAAAAAAATTACATTTAAGTTGTATAAAACTAGTTTCTTGTTTTTAAACTTTAAGGGCAGCATTCCAGTAATGTTCATAATACACGTTTGGGTTGGATTAGACACTGGGTACGGGTTAGGTCCCTTCATTAGCCCCTTAACATCGCGGCCTATCGTCTACTTTATTTTTCCGTGTCTAGTAAACTTCTTTACATAAACAGTTGGTTCCAGTAGTAATGACCGTCTCCGCCTACTCATTGCATAGTCTCCAAATAGATTTATCTTTAAGAATGCAAATTCTATACAGATGTTCACTTAGACAGCCATGTCCTGTTAGCAGACTCGTTTACTAACTAGGTGGAAACTCTAGAATTTGTGTGGCGTCTATTTCTTTCACGATGCAAGTCCACTTGCACCAAATAATTGTTGCCTAGTTGAAGTTAATAGCCACTGGCTTGATATTACTTTCCTTGAACAACAGATATAAATTATGGGCCAAGTTAGACGGTAATAAGGATGAGTTATAATAAAGTTCATAAACGTAGCTGGAAGGCAGATTACAGCTCTTTTTAAACAAGAAATATAATTTGCCCTACAACTACTGATATTAGAGAACTTTTCTTCCTCTCCTCATCCTTACAGGTAACACTAATTAATCATGCACTAAAACAAACAGGATACCCGAAATAAGCTACACAATTATGTATGTATATATCATATTGCACTAACGACTTTATACAAGAATCTGAGAAACTTTATAGAAATAAGACGCTAATATAGTACGTAATTAAAACACTAATTTATATGCGACTCGTTCAATTAGCACTATTAATACGAGTAACTAAGCTAGTAGACATGTTAGACAAAAATTACATTACATCTACAATTTTAGATTTCTAATTTATGTACTACGTGTATGTATAAACACAG